>JAFVLL020015044.1:45959-99127 GCA_021397915.2 Tor tambroides | reverse complement strand
TTTAACATTAAGATTTTTACTCATAGAAATTACTAAAGTAGTCAAACCTGTTCATTAGAAGGGGGCGACCCAATACTTTTGGCAATATAGTGTATGTTAAGTAATAGAAAACTTTTGTAAAATTATAAATGTCCTTATTGCCACCTTTGATCAGCCATTTTTGATTAATGCATCCTTGATGAATGAATGTATTAATTTCTTTAAAAAAAAAAATCTTACTGACCCCAAACTTTTGGAAGTTTCTAAATATACTATTTTTGGTTCTTAATCTGTTAGATATTGCTCTTGTGTTGAGATTTTCTGGAGTAAAGCATGTTGACAGCCCTCCTAATCTCTTTTTCTCTCTCTCTAGAGCGGTCATATGCCGGCGGTGCGTGTCTGGGATGTGGCAGAGAGGACACAGGTGGCGGAGTTACAGGAACATAAATACGGCGTGGCGTGTGTGGCTTTCTCCCCCAATAGTAAATACATCGTCAGTGTGGGATACCAGCATGATATGATCGTCAACGTCTGGGCTTGGAAGGTGACTAGCAATATTCGTACAGTTATGAAAGATGGCTTTCATTTAGTTTGTTTTATTTATGCTGTTTGGATATCTAGATTTGCTTTTCCTGAAGGTAATAGCAGTGTTTGCAATCCATCAGAGGAATGGTGTTAACACGAGGCAACACTATATTTGTAGTGTAAACAATATACATTATATTTTATACAGTATATGCTTGTAGCTGAAGAATGAAAAGAAGAGGAATTTAAAGGAATAGTTAAGCCAGAAATGAAAACCGCTCTCACCCTCAGGCCTTCCAAGATGTAAATGAGTTTGTTTCTTCATCTGAACAGATTTGGAGAAATGTAGCTTTACATCACTTGCTCACCAATGGATCCTCTGCAGTGAATGGGTGCCGTGAGAATAAGAGTCCAAACAGCTGATTAAAAACATCATAATTATCTACACAGCTATTCAGTTAACTTCTAGTAATGCAAAAAGCTGTGTATTTGTAATTGTATTTGTAAACAAATCCATCAAATTGTTGTTTTTGGCTAAAATGCAAGTCAGGACAGAAATGAGCAAAAACAGTCCAAAACATTTCTAAACAAATATGCTGGTGGATTTTGATGTGAGAGGACAACAAGGGATGGAATTTTTCACTGGTTACTGCTTTCATGCTTCCTGCATTATTATACATTTTGGCCAGAAGTGACAGTTTAAAGTTAAAACACCTTAATGATGGATTTGTTTCTTACAAACAAGCAGCTTTTTGCTTCACTTTTTGTTAATTTTGATGTACTGGAGTGGTGTGGATTACTTGTGGATTATTGTGATGTTTTTATCAGCTGTTTGGACTCTCATTCTGACGGCACCCATTCACTGCAGAGGATCCATTGGTGAGCAAGTGATGTAATGCTAAATTTACATTCAAATCCGTTCAGATGAATAAGCACATTTATCTACATCTTGGATGGCTCGAGGGAGAATACATTTTCAGCAAATTTTCATTTTTGGGTGAACTGTTCCTTTAATGTAGTTCCATCTTGCATATTCTGTGTTTACCATGGTTTGTCCCTTATGATTGTTGAACTTTTAATTTAACCAATAACCTAAAAAACCAGGTTGTCACTGATTGAATATTTGTCTTTTTGTCCTTTCAGAAAAATGTTGTGGTTGCCGCAAACAAGGTGTCCAGTAAAGTGACGGCTGTGTCTTTCTCAAATGACAGCTCGTACTTTGTTACAGCCGGGAACAGACACGTGAAATTCTGGTATCTTGACCACACCAAGTCGTCCAAGGTACACATTGCTAACGTAGCAGATGACAGCTAGCCTTATCTCTTCCGAATACAGCTCTTTTTGATCCTTTCCGTCTCTGACTCTCACTTACCGTCACCAAAGCTGAAAATGTCATGTCACATGAACTCCCAGTCCATTTACACAGTGCTAAATATTATCCAGGTCTTAGGTGAAAGCCTCATAAATGTCATCTCTCACAGGTGAACGCTACAGTACCATTATTGGGCCGCTCTGGTCTTCTTGGAGAGCTGCGGAATAACTTCTTTAGCGATGTGGCCTGTGGAAAGGGCCGGAAGGCGAACAGCACCTTCTGCATCACTTCCTCTGGGCTGCTCTGTGAATTCAACGACAAAAGAATGCTGGACAAGTGGGTGGAGCTCAGGGTGAGTGACGAGGATGCTGATTGGTTGATTGTGTATTCTGTCACAAATATGCATGAATGAGTATGTGCCATAGAGCTCAATAGTTTGGTTCAAAAAGTAAAAATGAATTGATTTTTAGATGATTTTAGCTCCTATTTTATTCAAAATACATTAAAACTCATTAAAGATCCACATTTCAAAATAGTTACTTTTGGTTTTTGTAGTGAACACTGGATAACATTAGCTACACTGAAAAAAAAAATAATATTTTGAAAATTTTCACTCAGAAATTGACAGTAAATTTCACAAATGATTACAAAGAAATGGCAAGTAACACTGAATTAAACATGACATTTTTATTTTCTTGCAAAACATACTGCAGTATTTTTTGTTTTATTTACAACAGAATTTTAACGGTTTAGCTTTCTAACTATTTACCTATATTTGGATAATATAGGATGTTGTATCCATTAGGGCATTAAAAAACTGAATTTATATGAAAATACGATTTTTGCAGGCTGGTTTAGTTCAGAACTCTGTTGAATAATTTTCTAAAATCTCTATGGAAAATGAATTGGGAAAATAATGAAAGGTCACTGTTGAGCTCTATTCCTTTGAATAACATGTCTGTGAAAGGAATGTGCATGAAATTAAAGCTATTTTATACTTGGAATTGAACTTTAAAAGTTCAATTGTCACATTTTTAACCCCCTGATTTGTAGTCGAACTTTGTTTAGGCTTTCTTGTCTGTGTGTTTTGTGCTTTATCCATGTTAAGCTATTTTTTCCTTTTCTGATATCAAAGCCCCTGTGAACGGAGGGTGTTTCTAAGCTCTCGGCTGTGTTAAGCGAGAGTGGAGTGTGTTAATTACTAATGCTGCTGCTGCTGCTGCTGCTGTCTAATATTAGTCTGTTCTGCTTCTCCTCTCACACTGTCCAGAAAAATGACAGTTTCGCAGTAAGTTTCACATCAGGGCTATGGATTCAGCTATCACGTCTCATTGTAAAACTCATTAAACGACACGTCACAGTGCTGCTGTCAGTCATGCTCACCTGTACGTTGGATGTTTGACCTCATTACCTTCACTTGCCAGTTATCACTCTAATCTCAGACAAAGCATTTCACGTTAAGTATGATGAGGCCCACACAGAATCACCACCCACAAAATTTTTAAATACCCATCATTTGCTGTATTCACTGCATACACCACCCTGTGTGTGTTTTAAAAAAATATATTAAGAATTATTATCATTATAGTTGTTGTTGTTGTTATTATATTCATTTTAACATAATTTTGTATTTTCACATTGCACTGTTTTAATTGTTTTAATTATTATTAGTATTAATTATTTCATTGCATACACTGCCACTTCTGTGTTTTAAAAAAATAAGAATTATTATTATAATTATATTCATTTAAATAATTATGTATTTAATTGTTTTAATTGATTAATTATTAGTAATTAATTATTTAATTGTAAAGGTATTTAATAACATTTTAATTGTTTTTAATTTTTACAATTAATTATTAGTATTCAGTATTCAGTAAATTTATTGTTTTAGCATTAAGAAAAACAAGATATTAATATACCAACATGATATTTCATCATTTAATCCAGTGCATTATTTATATTTACTGTATCTATTACTCTGCCTTGAGACAGAAAAACATCAGATAAAGAAGTAATATCTATTTTAAGAAAGGTCTGTTGTATCTCACAAAAGAGAAGAAGAAATTTGTATTTCGGAAGACCTTTAGAAACCCGTGAGAACTAGGCAGCCGTGTTGTGAACTTGAACAGATGATTTAGAGCCGATATGAGATCTCGATTTGACTCCTCACAAACTGTCAAAGTGGGTCATGGTTAGAGCAGGTGGGTGCTGCACAATTCTGCTTTTGTGGGACCCTTGAGCCCACTGCACTGAGAAAACAAGAGAGTCAGAAGAGTGCCAGAAAGAAAGGGATACAGAGAGGATGGTAAAGGATACAAAAGCCTCTCTGTCTGACAGTCTATCAACTAAAAGAACCCCAGGATCATTGATAAACAACTTGATAATCTACAGATGAACTTTGGTCTCTTGAGTAAAGCTTATTTAGCAAATAGTCCTCCGTGTCCTTATCTCAGTAAATTAAATTGGATATTTCAGTGAAGGAGGCTCTTATATTTTAGTATTAGATTTTTCTTATTAGGAACATCTAACAGCCCATGGAAAAACACACAAATGAGCTCTTATCTTCTCACTTTTAACCTGCTCAGGCACTAATAAATTTTCTTTTTTCACACTTTGTATCTTTATTGCCACCTGTTTCATATTATTTTTATGTCTGATATCTCATCAGCTTTTACTTGCAGTTTGTGCATTGTGCATTTCCCATGCAATTATCAGTGGAATTTAATAAGACATCTCGATTTTGTCTCATACAATTCACCCAACAAAATGACTTGGCCCACATGGTAAATATGCTTATGGGTAGTTGCTTAAAGCTCTGCAGATGTTAATTGTGATATATATATATATATATATATATAGTGCTGCTGGAAAGTTTGTGAACCCTTTAGAATTTTCTATATTTCTGCATAAATATGACCCAAAGCATAATCAGATTTTCATCCTGAAAGTAGACAAAGAGAACCCAATCAAACAAATGAGACAAAAATATTTTCTTTGTCATTTATTTATTCAGGAAAATTATCCAATATTGCATATCAGTGAGTGGCAAAACTATGTGAATCTCTAGGATTAGCAGTTCATTTAAAGGTGAAATTAGAGTCCATCTGTTCAGAGGTGTTTTCAGTCAGTGCAATGACTATCAAATGTCAGTACGTGACCTGTTTTATTAAAAAAAACAGGGATCTATCAAAGTCTGATCATGTTTGTGGAAGTGAATCATGTCACGAACAAAGGAGATTACTGAGGACTTCGGAAAAAGAGTTGATGTTGCTCATCAGGCTAGAAAAGGTTACAAAACCATCTCTAAAGAGTTTGGACTCCACAAATCCACAGTCAGACAGATTGTGCACAAATGGAGGAAATTCAAGATCACTGTTACCTTCCCGAGAAGTGGTCGACCAACAAAGATCACTCCAAAGCAGAACGTGTAACAGTCTGTGAGGTTGAAAAAGTTCCCAGGGTAACTTCTAAGCAACTAAAGGCCTTTCTCACGTTGGCTAATGTTAATGTTCATGAGCCCACCATCAGGAGAACACTCAGCAACCATGGTGTGCATGGCAGAGTTCCAAGAAGAAAGCCACTGTTCTCCAAAAAGAAAATTACTTGCTAAAGATCATGTGGACAAGCCAGAGGACTATTGGAGAAAGGTTTAATGGATGGATGAAACCAAAATAGAACTTATTGGTTTAAATGAGAAGCTATTATGTTCGGAGAAAAGAACACACTGCATTCCAGCTTAAGAATCTTATCCCATCTGTGAAACATGGTGGTGATAGTATCATGGCTTGGGCCTGTTTTGCTGCGTCTTGGCCAGGACAGCCTGCTATCATTGATAGCAACAACCCCAAGCACACAAGTCATTCTACCAAAGAATGGATAAAGAGGAACAAAGTTAATGTTTTGGAATGGCTGAGTCAAAGTCCAGACCTTAATCCAATTAAAATGTTGTGGAAGGACCTAAGCAAGCAGTTCATGGGAGGAAACCCACCAACATCACAGAGTTTAAAGAATGGGCTAAAACTCCTACATGTTATTGTGCAGGACTGGTCAGCATTTACAAGAAACTTTACCTTCAGTTAGTGCAGCAAAAGAGGGTCACACCAGATACTGAAAGCAAAGATTCACATACTTTTGCAGTGCACAGATATGTAACACTGGATCACTTTTCTCAATAAATAAATGACAAAGAAAATATTTTTCTCTCACTTGTTTGATTGGGTTCTGATTGTCTACTTTCAGGACTTGTATGAAAATCTGATGATGTTTTGGGTGCACAAATATAGAAAATTCTAAAGGGTTCACAAACTTTCAAGCAGCACTATATATATATATATATATATATATATATATATTATAAATGCTTTCAATTATAAATATAAATAAATTATTTTACCCCCACAGTCAATGCAGAAAAGTTAAATAAATATATCTTGATAATTTTAATATTGATATTATAATTTAATTATGATTATAACATTAATAATATAATTTGTGTGGGCTCAGTAATAACTTGTCACTCCAAAACTTTAGTCCTAGGATTAGTCATTCAACTCAATTCCTGCATTTTTCTCTCTCTCAGACCAGTATGGCCACGTCTCTGTCCGTCAGTGAGGATCTGATCTTCTGTGGTTGTGCTGATGGGACTGTGAGAGCGTTCAGCCCCACTGACCTGCACTTTATCTGTACGCTGCCTCACCCTCACAGCCTGGGCACAGACATCGCCACTGTTACTGAGGCCAGGTAAGATCAGCCACATTAGTGAGTCTTGGTACAAAAAACTTAGTACACTTAGTTCAGTTTTATCAATATTATTGCACTGTACTTAAAGTAGCATGTATTACCTTCACTGAACTATGGTACCACCACGATATTTATTGTGAATGCTCAGAATCAGTGTGAAATATAACCGTGTAAAATCCCTTTGTCAAAAATCAGAACAGCAGGATAAATGTTTTCACTTGGAAAATCTCCAGAGCTTTTCCTACTGGATGAGCTGCTTTCTGGTGTCTAGCATTATACATATGCAAATACCCAGAAACCATCCTGAAATCTCCGTCTGCTTTAAGATTCAGAGTGGATTCATGTAGTCTCGATGAAACAGCTTAGCCATTGACATCTGTTTAGCATTCCCTGCTTTCCTTCCAAACTGTCAAACACATGAGACCTCTTAGTCCACCGCTCATAAATATGCAAAGACATTGCTGCAAGGCTGAGACAGAGCTGTTGACCTCTATTATATATTATACTGTTCAGGAAGACTGCTTTTAAGACACAGATGTGTCTGTGTCTTTTTGAGCCTACTGTACATTCCTAGACTACAAAAAGTAACAATTCTGTTCACTTTTTCTTTTATTTGTCTGTAAATGCAGGGATGGTCTCAGTCCTTTCCAATTCATGAAATGTAAATGGAAGCCATTTCATAGAAAGACAAATGTACCATAAAAAAACTGCCCCATGCATGCCATTGCCAGCGGAGACACACTGCTCCCAGAATGCACAGTCGTTCTGTCTGTCTCCTTATAATTGGCAGTAAATAGCAGTGGTTTAAGTGTGGGTTCTGCTTGGAAACATTTTCTCGTGACACTTACAGAAGACCTTTAGTGACCTCTCAGTACAGCTGTCTTTACTGTCTCTCTATTATGATCTCTTCACAGCCATCTCTTCGCCTACAAGGAAAACGTCCGTTATCCTGACACAGTGGCCGTGTCCTATGACCCCACGAACCGCTGGCTGTCCTGTGTCTACAACGATCACAGTCTGTACGTGTGGGATGTACGTGATCTTCGTAAAGTGGGCAAGGTTTACTCGGCTCTCTACCATTCGGCCTGCGTATGGAGTGTGGAGGTGAGAAAAAGGGCATACATTTTAAACTTTAACTGAAATAAAGTAAAATAAAAAAACTTATTTTATTTCAGCTATTAGCCAAGGCGACATGCCAGATAAGACAAACATTTCAAGCAAGCATTAAGGCGGTGATGGAAAGACGGTGCTGATCAGGTGGATGTATAAAATAGCATAAAATAACAAAAAATACAATAACATAAAATAATAAAATAAAATAAAACATGAAATAAAATAAAATAAAAAAGAATAAAATATAAAATAAAACAAAATGAAAAATAAATAAAATAAAATAAAAAAATTAATTAAATTGAAAAATCTGAATATATCAAATATAATAGAAAACCTAAAATCATTTTCAGTTTTGTAAAAATAGTTCATACATTATAGCATATACATAGTTTACTTTTACCTACAAAATGAATTTAATGCATTTCAAGTACAAGAAAGGTTTTTTAGGATTATGAGAAAATTCAGTCAAATGTATTCAGACTTCTGAGTGTGTGTGGTTTTTGTCTGTTTTTGTACTTTCATTGTGTTGTGTGTTGACATTTTGCCTGCTGAAATAATGTGAGGCAGTTCTTTTGTATTTGAGCCTCATGTTTTTGCATTAATTGTTGTATTAATAAAAACCCACCCGCTGTAGGTTTCAATCTTGCTTGTAACTGTTATACCTTGTTTTATATCTGTTATCCAGTCAGGAATGTGACGAGTTTGCTGTTTTTGTACCAGGCGAATGGTGTTTTACTGTGTTTTCATTCATTGTGATAGGCAACCTGTGGGATTTGTCGACATGCAGTATATACTGTATTTCCAGGTTGTGTCGTGGGTTGTGTGCTCATATCAGATCACATGATTCATGACTGTGACTTCCCTTTTGGTTTGTTGTGTCTTTCTTTAGTTGTCTGGCATTTTGTGACCTCATCAAAGTTCCTGAAATATGTCCATAATTACAGGTCAGGGTTATTAAAATTAACTAAAACTAAAACCATAAAAACAACTTTAACAGAAATACAAAAAAGAAGTAAAACTAAATCAACAAAACTAATAAAAATTCAAAAATATTAAAACAAACTAAAATAGAGCTGAAAACAAAACATAAAAAAGAAATGTAATTCAAAATATTAACAAAAATTGAATGACTATATAATTGATACTAAAATAACACTGGTACAGGCCTAAATATATAATCAATGATAAACTGAATTATGTGAAAGTGACGTGAAATGTGGCCAAGTATGGTTACCCATACTCTGAATTTGTGCTCTGCATTTAACCCATCCTAAGTGCACGCATACAGCAGTGAACACACACACCGTGAACACACACCCGGAGCAGTGGGCAGCCATTTATGCTGCAGCGCCCGGGGAGCAGTCAGGGTTCGGTGCCTTGCTCAAGGGTCTCACCTCAGTCGTGGTATTGAAGGTGGAAGAGAGCGCTGTACATTCACTCCCCCCACCTACTATTCCTGCCGGACCTGAGACTCGAACTTGCAACCTTTGACTTACGAGTCCGACTCTCTAACCATTAGGCCACGACTTATATTGAATATAGTGTCAGCTAAAGAGTTTTGTTGAACAATATTCATCAGACAGCTTCAGTTGTGACTATATTGAAAATAGGCCAGAAAATACCTTATTACTTTTAAATAGTTGTTAAAAATAAATAATAAAAATAATAAAAAATAAATAATAAAAATAATAAAGACATATTTTCATTAAAATGCTATCCTATTCAAAGCCAGAATGTACTGTATATGTCCCTGTGTATCACTTAGATGGATATTGTTTTTATGTATAACGAGGATGCGTGATTAATGCCCAGTGTGTAAGACATCTCCTTTGTTTTTTGGTTGATAATGACCTAATAGAGTTTAAATGCCACATTAGAGTAAATACACCTGTATTTGTTTTTATGTTTGAGTTTGGTGATGTAATGCCATGAGTCAATTCTCATTCCTTTGTCCTGCAGGTGTACCCAGAGCCGAGGGATGGAGAGCAGCCACGTTTGTCTCCTGGATCGTTCCTCAGCTGTTCTTCTGACAATACTATCCGTTTATGGAACACAGACACTCAGAACACCACCCTCAGCCGAAACGTCATCAGCAATGTGAGTTCTGGAAACTCAAGACTTCAAACGAATCCAATCTTTTCTTTGAGATGTTTTTTTTTTATTGCAAATAAATACACTATGCAATAAATTGATCAAAAGTGAGAGTAAAGATTTTTACATAATGTTACAAAACATTTCTGTTTTACGTTAATGCTGTTCTTTTGTAAATAAAAAAGGAAAAATGCATCACCGTTTTAACAAAAATATTAAGCAGCACAGTGGTTTTCAACACTGATAATAATAAGAAATGTTTCTTGAGCAGCATATTAGAATGATTTCTGAAGCCTCATGTGACACTGAAGACTGGAGTAATGATGCTGAAAATTCAGCTTTGCATCACAGGAACAAATTACGTTTTAAATATACAGAAATTTAAAATGGCTAATTTAAATTATAATAATATTTCACAATATTACTGTTTGTACTGTATTTTTGATCAAATAAATGCAGCCTTGGTGAGCATAGGAGACTTCTCTCAAAATCAGACTTTTTAACTGTAGTGTATTTTCTGTGAAAAACAAGTATCATACTTAGGGTATTGCTGTGAACTGATACATACAGTACTTCTTTCATAAACTGCATATTTTCATTAAAAAAATTCAGCTACTGTACTATCAGCAACTCTGACCTTTAAAGGCATTTAGATATTTAACTCGCACGTCAAATTTTTCACTTATCATATCAAATGGCATTAGATTCAGATTCAGATTCATTCTTTGTTGTCCCCAGAAAGAGGAAACTTGTTTCCACAGACTGTACCCGAGCTGTAGTACACATAATACACACATAAATGATACACACATATTTCCACCAAGTACAAATATACAGAGTCAGTGCACGATACACATATCCTGCACCAAATGTGCGTCAGCAGTCCTACACGTATATTACCCAGGAGGTAGTAGCACCAACAAAACAGTATAACTTTTAAATTACACACTCCCCAGTTTCTGTGAATTAAACATTAATTTTGAAGAAAAAATCTAACTTTTGAAAGCGAAACCAGAGAAGTGAGCGGTTTCAAAGACCAAAGACAAAGAAGTTTGTGAGATAGTAAATGATAAATTTGGCAAAAAATGGCATATTTGGACACTATATCATTGTCAAACCTCAGTAGAAGTTGGTTAAAAATAACTGCAAAAATTGCACAGAAATGTTTACTTAGTAATGATTTGGTAGATTTGCAGATGACGCTTGCTTTGATATTTTATCAAACATAACAATATTCATGCATTTTAAGTGATTTAAGTTTATGTATCTGTATAAATGTAATAAGTCACAAATTATAATTTTTTCGTCACCAAAGGACCTCCAGAAGGTCATTTATATGGACAGCAACACCTCCACCCTGCTGGACACGGACTGCACCATCTCCAGTAACTCTGAGAAGGCCGACCCACAGACCTCAGAGAACCGGACAGGCATTAGGACCATGTGCGTGAGCCCAGACGGGCTGCACCTGGCATCAGGGGACCGCACTGGAACACTGAGGTCTGTTTTTCACATGTCTGCTTAACACTTCTACACTAATTGATTTGAGTTAATTGACCCTCTGAGGGTTTTAATGGAAAGGACAATGTTTTTGTGTACTGGGTATCACATGCATGTGGGAAAAAATACTGTATGTTACACTTTCTGTGAAGACTGTATGTATTACAAAAGCATTCTCAATGCATTATACTATGTTATTCTTCAGAAAATGCAAATATTTTTAGTTTAAAAAAACTTCACGATCAGACCCTCACTGAACTTCTGCTGTTTCCAGAATCCATGATTTGGAGAGCATGGAGGAAATACTAGACGTTCAGGCCCACGACTCTGAGATCCTGTGTCTAGAGTACTCAAAACCCGAGACTGGTGAGTGCTGAGTGTTTTTTTTTTTTGTTTTTTTTTGTAGATCTGTAGCTAATTAATCCTGCACCGAGGTGCTGCTTAATGCCCCAGTAAAAAGGAAGTGCTGATCCAGCTCAGATGCTCAGCAGATGCTCCGTAACCTTGGAGTCGCCACTTCACACATATGCCACCAGCAGGGTTTACAGTTAGTTTTTCCAGTGTAAACTTCACAGGTTCAATTTAAACTTGAAGTCATGTTTTCAATGTTAAGCTACACTAATCTTGAGATGTTTCAATGTTCAATGTCCCAGCTTAATGTACAGAGACAACAGTCTGTCATTTGTTGAGTTGATCTTTCTTTAAAAAGTGTAAATAAGTTGACTCGTGTGCTGCTTTCAAAACCAGCCCAACACAGAAACATTTGCTTAGTTTTGGGAGGGATGATCTGTTTTTCAACCAATGGCAGACAGGGTAATGTTCAGGAAACCTGTTTGAAACAAATCATAACATTTTGTGATTCTAGTAGCACAGAAATCAGCTTTAAGCACTATCGATAACATCTGTCATGTGGTCAATTACCAAAGAAAATGATTCTTGTGCTTCAGGTTTTAAAAACAACAAAAATCATGCATCAGTGTGCACTGTGTGTAAACATTTAAAATATGCAGCTATCAGTGGCATCATTTTTTGTGGTAATCAACAGCATGCCACAGATGCTGCGGATAGAGCTTTAGTTGTAAATTGAAAGGAATTGAAAGGAAATATAAGGTATCCATTCAGGAGTGCAGATGCTGACGTGACATGGTTAGAGGAAACTGACATACCAGTAATAGTTGAGTAAACAATAGTTGATCCAAAATGGCAAGATAATATCCCTTGGAAGCTGTCAGCGCTTACAAAAAAAATGTAGCAGTACCATGGTACAGTCATATGGTATAAATAGAATACCAGGGTATTATCATTGTGATAATGTCTCAAAAAAAATCATGGTTTTGGGTAGTTGCTAGGAAGTTACTTAATTAGATACAGCTTGGGTCCAGTGTTATTTTAGTATTAATTATATACTATAATAGTATTTATTTATTAATTTTGTGAATTAGCTTTTATTTTTAAATTTTCAGTTTTTATTTTAATTTTAGTTTAAGTTTTAGTGATTTTATTATAGGCTTTTATCATTTTATTTGTTTTAAAAATATTTCTGTGTTTTTATTTCAGTTTTAGCTGTAGTAATTTTAGTATTTTAACTTCACCTTATTTTATTTCAGGTAGTTGCCAAGGCAACATTTCTTATTTTTGTTTAAATTTTTTAAATAGAAGTTTTTATTTATTGTTTTTATTACATTTTTTGTTTAATTTGATTATTTTACCTTTTTTTAATTTTGATGATTTACTTCAATAAAGAAAACTTTTTCATATTAAAATTTTAATAAGTAAAATTTTTACTTTTTATTTTTAGATTTATTTCAATAAAGAAATTTTTTTTTAAATACAGTAGTATTTGTTTTAGTTAACAATAACAATAATACTTTGGTCCCTTTTTCAGTGTAAATCCATGGGAGTTTTTCATCCTTCTTCTTCTCTATTATGGTGAAAATGCCTCCAACCACCACACTAACTAGAATAGTGTAATTCTCTTCAGTTTTCTGAAGCTCTTGAGGCTCTGTGCAGGGCTGGGGGATTAGAGCAGGCGTATTGAGAGTCATTATCTTCCCCCGTTAAGTGCAGTTCAGTGTGAAGTTGTGCTTAGCATGCGTTGCCTTAGCTGGTGGTTTATATCAGGCTCAAGGCCAGACATTGAGTATAGCTCGATGAGAAACAGAACATCTGCTAGAACACACATAGAGGTACACAATCTCGCCTTCTTGCTCGCTTTCTTCTCCTGCTCTTTCATGACACTGTGATAGGGTTCTCTCAATTTAATAGACCATTGATCGCATCCACTATAACAGGCCAAAATCTGATCTGCACAGTATTTGGAGATTTTCTGCACTGAATTATGTGGAATGGATGTAAAAAGGGCAAATTCAAAAGGTACTAGCATACTTCTAAACTGCCCAGTCTGCATTCCAGATACAGTATCTGTCCATCAGACGGTCTGTGTCTTCTGTAGATTTGCTCGTTTGGTTTCAACATGCACTTCAGAAAACAATTGCTTCATTCTAAATGGCCTGTGAGGATCTGTAATTCTCACGAGCTGCATTTTGATTAGTTTTTGCAGTGAAGAACATCATTTGTGTGTCTGCTCTGCAGCTGTAAGAATATTAAGAGCTTTCAGATGGGAATCTCTTGACAGAGATGAACGCTCATTTCAACATGATCTGGCTCATTTCTTCTGCTTAGTGTTGCAAAAACATATCATGTTCTGTTCTCGCACTTGAGGCATTTGCATCTTTTTCTTGACTGTGTGAAGTCACACATGTTAGCGTGTTAGTGAATCAGCTTGTGGTATGAAAAGTGTCAGAACAAAACTAGAAGCCGCTCTCAACACGGCTCACTGAACTTTTAAACACTATTTCAGAAATGCAGTTTAGCTGGTGTATCCTTACAGAAATGTACTTAGGGGGCTACTGGTAATGATATCAGATGATAATACAATGACATTTGTGACCCTGGACCACAAAACCCGTCATGAGTAGCACGGGTATATTTGTAGCAACAGCCAACAATACATTGTATGGGTCAAAATGATTGATTTTTCTTTTATGCCAAAAATCATTAGGATATTAAGTAAAGATCATGTTCCATGAAGATATTTTGTAAATTTCCTACCGTAAATATATCAAAACTTAATTTTTGATTAGTAATATGCATTGCTAAGGACGTCATTTGGACAACTTTAAAAGGCGATTTTCTCAATATTTAAATTTTTTTGCAACTTCAGATTCCAAATTTTCAAATAGTTGTATCTCAGCCAAATATTGTCCTATCCTAACAAACCATACATCAATGGAAAGCTTATTTATTCAGCTTTCATATGATGTATAAGTCTCAATTTCAAAAAATTGACCCTTATGACTGGTTTTGTGGTCCAGGGTTACATATGGTATTAAATGAACACTGCATTCATGTACACTGCCATTCAAAAGTTCATGTAGAATGGAGTCAGTATTTTTTTAAATGTCTTTAAAAAAAAAAGTCTCACCAAGGTTTCACCAAGGCTGTAATTATTTGATCAAAATACAGTAAAAACAGTAATAGGTCCTACTTCATATAAGGTGGCCTTAACTGCTATGTACTTACATCAAAAAATAAGTACAGTGTACTTATTGTGTTCATATTATATTGCAAAACACTTTTTCTGCTATTGAGGTGGGATACGGGAAAGGTTAGGGACAGGTTTGGTGGTATGGGTAGGCCAACAGTGTAACTATAAATGTAATTACAGAAGTTAATTACAGATGTAATTACATGCAGGTATTTTTAAAAATATAATTACAATGTAAAAACATGTATGTACACAATAAGTTCATTGTATCAAATGATTAATTTAAATGTAAGTTCATTGTAGTTAAGGCCACCTAATATAAAGTGGGACCCAGTAATATTCTGAAATATTATTACAATTTAAAATACCTGTTTTCTATTTTCATATATTTAAAAATGTAATTTATTCCTTTGCTGCAAAGCTGAATTTTCAGCATCATTACTCCAGTCTTCAGTGTCACATGATCCTTCAGAAATTATTCTAATATGCTCCTCAGGAAATATTTGTTTATTATTATCAATGTAAAAAAGGGTTGTGCTGCTTAATATTTTGGTGTTAACGTATTAAATATGTGTGTGTTTAGGGCTGAAACTGTTGGCCACCGCCAGCAGAGACAGACTGATTCATATTCTGGATGCGGATCGGGAATACGGCCTCCTGCAAACACTGGATGAACACTCTTCCTCTATTACTGCAGTCCGATTCGCTGGTGAGATCTTGACGGCCTCGCCAAGTTTTATTTAACAACAAATGCTGGAATGTTCATGTGTGATGTCTTTGTTTTTGTTTCAGCTAACGATGGGAAAGTCAGGATGATCAGTTGCGGTGCCGATAAGAGCATCTACTTCCGCACAGCACAGAAGGTGAGATCACTTTTTGTCACATTTAGGTGTTTATTATTTACCGTAATCTATGATGTTTTCATTGGACATCTTTAAAATTGAAAGAGTGGCATTTCTATCGTTGAGTCCTGTCAGATTCCTCAGGCCTCGAGAAACTGTTGCCAGAGCTTCAAAGAACACCGGATTTAAAAAGACACACAAGCACTTAACACCCGTCAGCAAATGAGATACCAACGGCCAGTGATTAAGTGCAAGACACAAACAGGCACTTCTGACGTCCTAAATGAATCCTGAGATATCAACTTTGAAGAGTCTCAGTATGTTTCTGAATGAACATTAATAGAATTCAGTATTTTCCAGTTTAACCAGACGTGAATGTCAAAATGGCTGGGAAGAATAGTTATGTAATAGTTATAAAAATTATCAATGGATATGGTGGTATTGAAATTGTAGACAGTTCCTCATGCAGAAGACATTTTTTCCATGTCTCACGTTTTAATAATTAGAGTTATTTTCTTTGTTTTCCTCTGAACTCCTGTATTTTCCTATTATACTCTTACAGTGTAATGTGCTTCTCAAAACCCTTAATCCAAACATAAAACCAGATTAAGGTGGACAATTGATTTAATGGTGGAATAAACTAGTGGAGTGGACAAGTTGACCAGACGTGACGTCTTGAGGAGCTTGTGCAACTGTAATATAGGCCACTGAAAATCACCTCTAGAACTTAAATCAGTTTAATTCTGACCTCAAAATGTGACTCAGAACCAGGGATCATTAACAGACTGCTTGTAAATCCACAATATCATGCTTAAAGATCGTTTTCATTCTCGTTTTGGAGAAGATATCCAGGAAGAATAATGAACTCGTTAACATGATTATGAATTATAAAAAATAAATGAAAGTAGTGTTTATATTGGTTATTCTTTGCACTGAACTAATCATTAAACATGCCAAAACAGACAGAGGAGGGAACAGCGTTCACACGCACTCATCACATAGTGAGGAAGACTACTCTGTATGATATGGACATCGACCCCACAAGGAAATACGCTGTTATTGGATGTCAGGATCGCAGCATCAGGTTTGTTTTCTTTTTTTTTTTTTTCTTGTTGTTATTAATAATAGTAGTAGTAGTAGTAGTAGTTTTATTATTATCCTGTCCTTTGTGCATCTCCTATTTGAGCCTGTCTTCCGGGAAAATCCAGGCAATTATTTTGCTAATGTGTTTGTATCATTGTGAGCACGTGTTTTTGTATCTATGTTTACATCAGTGTGTTTTAATTTCTGTAATTTAATCATTTCACAGTATCTTGACTCAATTATGAAGTTATGACTGTATATAGACGGATGTTACATATATCTGGACCTCATCTGACAGGTGTTATAGTCATCTGTAGCTGTGTTCACAGCGTTAGCAGGTTATCACTCAGGTGTTTGTATAGTAGGATGGCATTAGAGGCTTTACTGGTTAATCTAGTCACATTTAGCATGTTGTAGACCATGTGCGCACACACGCACATGCAGATGCACACACACACACGGTGAGTCAGCCTGTCTGTACTGTCTGAGACACCTGACCAACTAAAGCCATTAGACACAATCTGATTGTCTCATCATGTGATTGTTTTACTTGGTGAATGTCACATATTTGTGTGTGTAATTTTGTGTGTGTAATTTTGTTTTACTATATTGTATTACTATATTAAAGTATTTTATAATCATCAAAAACTTAATTCTGTACAACAAATTTTACTATAGTGTATAAATTTTGTATTATATTAAATGATATACTTTTTAAAAGAATATTTTAAATAATATACATTTTATTTTTGTACATTGTAGTTATGGTCATTTTTAAGGAAAGTAATATTTTTATTTATTATTATTATTTTTTTTTTTTTTTCTTTAATGACCTGGACATGTTTTTGGCAGTTTTGTGAGATTCACCCTTCTGCTGATTTGACAATTTTCAAGTTTTGCTCTTTATATTCTTCAATATTGGCACTCTTTTCCTCATTGTGTTTTGTAAGACTCACTGTGCTGTCCCACACAAAAGGGCAACATTAGGAAGGAACCAGCACAGCGCATGACTTGCAACTGTTTTCCTTTTGTTCATTCAAACTATGACTGCAAATTTGTTCTGCACTGTGGGCAAGAAAAATGCCAGGAATGTCATGTATAATACAGCTGGCCATTTACTGCCTTTGTCTCATTCTCACTGGAAGCAGCGTCTTTTCTGATGCTGTTTGGTGCAGCGGCAACGAATGATCTTAAAAGAAGAAGGCCTGACCTAAACAAATATATCAATAGAGGCTATAGTCAGTGCTGTAGGCCTCTGTACTGGAGTTCATTCTGGGTTTTCAGTGCCTCTAATGGGCACAGACTCTTTTTGTTCCTCGTTCCTCGTCATGTGAAGCCTGAGGGGTTCATTGGTTCTGCTCCTCCCAAAGCTGGCAGTGCACTTGTTTGATCTGCTGTAAGGAATGGCAGTTGAAGGCATGAAGGCGTAGCGCCTCTAAGTGGCTCAAAAAAGAAGGGTGTAAAATACAGTACATAATTCTGCTGCGCTTTTGCCAAAAAGGAAGATTTAAATGGTGAAATTATACACTTTTAGATTTTTTATTTTCCCAGACCACTTGTAATGTTAGCCAAGGTTTTCTGAAAGAAACCAGTCATTATTTAGAGTTTTGGGTTGGTAAGATTTTTAAATGTCTTTGAAAGAAGTTTGTTATGCACACCAAGGCTGCATTTCTTTAATAAAAATACAGTAAAATATTATAACATTTAAAGTAACTCTTTTTTTTATTTTCATATATTTCAAAATTTCATTTATTCCTGTGATGGGAAAGCTGAATTTTCACCGTCACGTGTCACATGATCCCTCAAATCATTCTAATATGCTGATTTGCTACTCAAGAAACATTTCTTATTATTATCAATGTTGCAATTGCTTCAGTATATAAAAAAAAGGTTTCTGCTACTTTTTTATTTGCAGGATCTTTAACATCTGCAATGGCAAACAGAAGAAAGTCTACAAGGGCTCCCAAGGGGAGGACGGGACCCTTATCAAGGTAGGCAGACCTTGAATGAAAAGATTAGGTAAGGTGCTTTTGAACTCAATCATATGCTTATTGATATGTCTGAATGTGTTTATCAGGTTCAGACCGATCCCTCTGGTCTCTATGTGGCCACAAGCTGCTCGGACAAAAACATCAGCATCTTTGACTTATACACTGGAGAATGTGTGGCCATCATGTTTGGCCATTCTGGTAAGATAAACTCTGTGTGTGAGATTATGCAACTATAATGCTGTATTTTAAAGAAACACTTTTAAAGCATTCTAAGCACTGTGTTGTTGTCCTCTTTTAGAGATTGTAACAGGAATGAAGTTTACTAATGACTGTAAACATCTGATATCTGTGTCGGGAGACAGGTAGATATTCTGAAATCATCAATTTCTCAGATGAAGTATCCATTTTTGAATCGGCTCACCATTTTACAATGTTAAATTTGTCTGCTGTTGTGTGTTCAGCTGTATCTTTGTGTGGAGGCTTTGTCCTGAATTGACCATCAATATGAGACAGCGGCTTTCAGACCTGAAACAGAACAGCAAACCTGTTCAGAAGACCCCTCCAAATAAACAACACACACTTAGGTATAAAGCCAGTCAGTCTGATGTGTTGCTTTTGCAATTACACAAGTCAAAATGGTGATTTTTATAATGTTTTATGGTTTGTATCAGCACAAGGAAAGAAATCCACAGTGCCCCGGTCATTGGGACCATGTCATCCGACAGCGACAAAGACGTGGAGGAAGAGGAGGGCATTGAAGAGGAAGATGAGATGTTCCCTCACCTGTCATCGGGCAGCAGTGGTGGCGAGGACACAGGTAATGTATCCAACACTCTCCAGCAGTCTTACTAAACTGGTTTGGCTAGTTTTTTATACTGCATCCGGCTCTTTTGGGTTGGGTTGGGTCACGTTGTGTAATTTCATCGGGCGAGGCTTCTTCAAGATGTTTAATTTAAGTTTTTTGAGCTTCTAATATTAGTGTTTGTTTCTGTTGCAAGGATCATCTGAAGAAAAACGCAACACACTCAATTCCCACATGAAGAAGGTAAGAAAGTCTGTGACAAGTTTGCATAATTTTAGCTTTGATTCTTTCATTTTGTTGATGCTCTTTAACATACATTCTCTGTCTTACCAGCAGTCCAACAGTTGTGAACATGAGGGTTCAGGTCCACGACCAAGACGGCGCTGGTCCAGGCGATTGGGTAGTATGGATCTGAAGGTGAAGTCCATGCTGGACCTGAGGCAGCTGGAGTCGTTCGCCATGCCTCTCTTCCCCAGCAAAACCCAAGACGTTCATAAAGATCTTCCACCGCCTAGGAACCAAGAACTGGGCAGCACCATCAGTCTGCAGACTATTGCTGCATGGGTAAGCTTTATATGAAAATAAAACTTTTCACTATACCAGCATAAATCTGCTCCACTTTGCAACTTAAACCGATTGCAACTTAATTTTTTGGGATGAAATTCAAAATGTATGATGCAACAATAATAAACCAGCATGCAACAAAGTGGAAACTCATTAGAATAATACTTCAGTGTCTTCAACAGGTCTTAGATATAATACAGACAAAATAGAATCAAATGAGAATGAATGATTGCCTTGTATTTGTGCTCATGAATGCAGACTGCTTTGTTTGTTCTGTCTCTTTTTGACTTGTGTATCTTCTCTGTAGGTACCTGAAGAGAATGAACCAGGAGGACAAGCACGTCCTCATTACATCAAACTGTCCCCTCAAACCCCAGAGACAGAAGTGCTGTATCCTGAGGGATGTGAAGACCAAATCAGTCTTGCTGGAAGGTCAGTAAAAACAATCTTAGTAGCTTATTTTATTTACACTATATGTGTACATTTTCAGTATACAGTGATTAATTCTGGCAACATAACATTGCTTATCATTTCACACAAACTATCTTTAAAGGGATACTCCACCCTAAAACAGAAATTTTGTCATCAGTTACTGACCCACACGTGGTTCCAAACCTGTACGTGTTTTTCTTCTATGGAACACAAAGTTACTTTGAAGAAAGTTAGGAACAGTTGTGACTGAGACATTTCTCAAAATATCTTCTTTTATGTTTAAGAAAAGAAGTCATACAGGTTTGGAATGATATTACAGTGAGTAAATTAAGACAGAAATTTCATTTTTGGGTGGAGTATCTCTTTAATTATGCAGTTAGAATTAATAATATGATACAAAACACCCTTTTGAGATGATCCTCAAATTCCTTTCCGCTCCCTTCTCTTTGTTTGTGCGTAGTGAGTATCAAGTGAAAAAGTTGCCCCATGGAGTGAGATGTGCTAAAGTGAACTCTTGTCCTGAGAAGCAGAGTCCAGACAGTGCCTGCTCTATGGAGTATTCCAGCAGTCGTCTCTCAAGCCCCGAACACCCTGGAGAAGGTATTTAAAAAAACTAAACTAGAAGATTTACACAATTATTTCAGTAATTGCAATGGGTCCTTGATGAAATAAAGGAGTGTATATTTCCACGTGTTCGCTGTAGACTCTGAGCCGACTGAGCCATTGAGTGTAGATGGAAACTCATCAGAATTGGATATGGAAGATCTTGATGAGGAAGAGGAGGACAGCCTGAGGAAGAATGAGGTTCAGACTCCAGTACCTCAGACCCCAGACCAGGAGGCGTTTCTCAAGAGGCACTTTGCAAACCTGACAGACCTCAATAACCCTGGTAGAGCGTTTGTACTGTACATGTTCATAATTTGCTAAAAACATTTTTCCTTAATGTTAGTGTGAGTTCTCATACTCTTTTTCTTTGGCAGCAAGTCCAACCAGAGTAACTCCAAATATCTCTGACAGCATGTCATCAAAGTTTCTCTCTCAGAATTCTCCTAGCAGGTAAGAAACAGTCCCCCTTTGACCAAATCCCTTCCAACCGTGACATCTATTTTCAATGATATTTGGACTTCTGAGGGGCAAACATGACCATGCTCTGCCCTTTCCAGAACTCCATTCCCGTTCCCCTCAAACAAAAGCAGTGACATTAAAACCACCAGTGGAGTAGTACGGCCACTTATCTCAGAGGTGCGGCCCCTCGTGGAGAATAAGAGTCCAGGCAAACAGCAGGAATCCCATGGAACTGAGAGGACAACAGGTCAACGTTTAACCCAGAAGAAACGCACACCCATCATGGATTCCCGCAGACTGATCAGCCCTGTCGCTAAAGCTGCCGCAAGTCACAACAGTTCTGCAGGCATGAGGAAAGCTCAGTCTATCCACAACATCTCCTCAGAGGGTAAATCATCCATGAACTTGCACTACTCAATATGGTGATATGGAGTATTTCACATTTAGGTTTTAGGATATTGTTTTGCATTAGTTACTCCATGGGGCTTTACTCTTTACTCACATTAATCACTTGTTTCCTCCCTCTTCTGATCAGCTGATGCGGTCCAGACATCCAGTCGTCCTTCTAAGGAAGTCCATCCACAGCCGCAGACTCCAGACCACCAACAGACGCAAAGACCACGGCGTTCCCTTCCTACCGTCCCGATCATAAGCCCCACGACTGCCCTGCCAAAGGACATCACCACACCTACCAAATCCAAATCCCGTTCCTACATGAGCCCTACCACTAGCTCTATGGCCAAGATGTCCCGCTCTGTTTCCATGGGTGACAACTTGAATGTGGTAGAGCTAGAAGACACAGGATCTTCAGACCTACGCCGGGGCTCAGACACTTCCAACCCTCAGAGCACCTCCCAAAGCAAGCCCACCACTCCTGTTGCCCAGGTTTCATCCCCTAATACTTCGGCATCCCCATTTCCAGGCCCCTCCATGCCCCATGCAGCAGTCATACCCACGCTGAGCACTGGCTCAACTGGAAACTCTTCCTCTAAAGGTCTCCAGGTCAAACTGACTGGCAGTGCTCGACCACTGCTCCATATAGACATTCCTAATCCTCTTCCAGATAAACCCTTGTTATCTTCCCTCTCGCCATGCAGCCAGACCCCCAAACCTGTACAAAAGGAAAAGGAGTCCTCATGTAAAACTCCAACAACTCCCTCTTCAAATCCTGGAGCAGTTCACTTGCCCAACAGCATTGTACAACCAGTCACAACTGTTTGTTTGAGTCCATCTGAAACCTCAGACCAGATTGAGCTTAGTATGGTACTTGTTCCCAGCCAGACCAAGAATTTAACGGAAGATGAACTCCACTCACACACAGAGCCGAGAAAAGAGGACACCTCCAAGACTGAGTGCCCTCCCATGAGCCGGAGCAGTCTAAGTCTTCTTCAGTCTTCCTCAGGAGCTCAAGATTCAGGTTTGCCAGGACATCAGTCTTCCCTTGTTCCATCTTCTGTTCTGCTACGGCTTGGGCTGTCTAAACACTTCTTTACCAAAGGGCTCTGGCCTCTCTCATTCTCTACCTCCTCCATCACATCCTTCATCTCTTCTTCACCCTCTTCACCCATTAACCATTACCACCTGCAGGGTGAGGCATGCTCCTACTAACACTTGCTGTAATGTCTAACCTCTAATCCAGTGGTACTCAACCTTTTAACAGGCCATTTATTTGACATATGTATTTTGCTCACTGAAACATTTTCTATCAATCCAAATGGATGATCTTCAAAGCATTAACATGATTTACACAAGTAGAACCTTTTTGGATTAACATCATTTGTTGGAACATTCCTACCAACAAATTATTGTCCTCTTCTTTTAGATTTCAAGCCAGGAACAACATAATATTAACTGATCATTTCTAGTGTAGGATTAGGTTAGGGCAGCAAGGCTATCCAAACTCGGAGGGACCACTGTTCTGCAGAGTTTAGCTAATCAAGCTCTTACTAGGCATACTAGAATCTTCCTGGCAGGTGTGTTGAGGCAAGTTGGAGCTAAACTGTGCAGGCCACTGGGCCTCCAGGACAGAGTTTTGACACCACTGGGTTAGGGCAGGGGTGTCCAATCTCCTGGGGGCCACTTTCATGCAGGGTTTAGCTCCATCACACGTGCCTGGAAGTTTCTAGTGATCCAGAAAACCTTGATTAGCTTGTTCAGGTGTGTTTAATTAGGGCTACAGCTAAATTCTGCTGGAAGGGGCCTCCTTCAGGAACAGGATTGGACACCCCTGGGTTACGTCAAGGGTATCCTTCTGATTTTACAGTAGGGCAGTGTTGCCAAGTCCATGGACTAATTTAACATTGTTGCCACGGGTTATTTTTCATGTCCGTGGGTTGAAGTGACCCTAATAATGTGATATTTAGCCCCTGGAATGTGAATTGCACCAGGAGAACCCCACCAAATACATGTATTTTTAGCCCCCAGAACGCGATTTTTACCAGGGGACCCCCTTGAAACACGATTGGGCTAGTTTTGGGTAGAAATTGGGTAGGCTTTGTTGCAAAAACCTGGCAACCCTGCATTAGAGTTAATATTTTGTTAGGGCAAGGGTATCCAATCCGAAGACTTGCAGTTTGCACGTGTTTTTAACCATTACAGTTTTTTAAGCCGGTGAAATGCAATCAGCAGCGAAAGAGAACTCATTTCACTATATGCGCATGCTGTCTGAGAGACTGTTTCTGAGCTCCGTCAGAGAGGCACATGCACATGAAGATGTTGCTCATGGAGTTTGAGAGTTATTTTTGCCTCTTTATAGCCCTTGAACGGTTAAATACACACACTTGTATGTGTCAAAATGCCCGTCTTTGCAAGTATCCTCTTAAACACAGTAATTTTAGTCCTAAGTGAAAGCAAACAGCTGAGAAAGAAAAAAATGTGTAACAGTATACTGTATCCGGGCAGCTCCTAAAGTAACATCAGTCTAATATTCCTGCTGTCTGTCATTCATGTTAATCAAACAACAAAAGAGAGAAAATCTCTCACTGTTCTTGACTAAATAACTTAAGAAGAAATATATTTAATTTACACAGTGAAGAATATGCAGTGTTTTTATACATTTAATTACTTTATACAATGTAGCATTTCTTATTTATGTTCTACTGTAGTTTTTTGTCCTATTGCTTGTAATTAGTTTTTTTAATTCTTATTTAATTGCTGTTTACTTTACCTCAGTGAGTTTTTTTTTTAATTTTTTTTTAGGCTAGTATTAGTATTTTTTTGTGATATTGACATGGTGACAAGAATTATGACATTTCTGTGGTATCAAAAAAAGCCTTATTTAAAGCAAAAATAACTATATCATGATATATCGTTGCCGTGAAATAAAAATAATCGTATCGTGATTTTGGTCATATTGCCCAGCCCTACTCCAGGAGCAAAACTGTACCTGGAACAACATTCTACCAACCATTCATTAACTTCTGGTCTTTAGGACAAGGTCCTGCAACAATATTCTTATGATTAATCCTTTCCCTCTGGTTTTAATGTTAGGGTTAGGGTTGTTCTTGGTTAATTGGAATGTTGTTCCAGGAACAACGAATGACGTTAATCCATGTCATATTTCTGTAAATCATTTGTGGTGAGTACCACTACACAAAATCATTTTCCATGCTTTATAGTTCTGATTTACTTTTCTTTGTATGCTCAGTCAAAATTGTATGTTTTTGTTGCTCAACTCATTTTAAGACACAGTATGACTCTAACAGAGCTCGGTTTCTCCTCTGCAGACACATCTCTCAGTGTGGATTCTTGTAGGCTGGTTGCCAATGAATTGCAGAGCAGTTTTAAAAGAGCCTCCCACCTCTACAAAATGGTAGGTTATCATTTGGCCACATTCACATGTAATTGTAGAGTAGGCTGCACGTCAGCCCACACGTCTGCCTAAACTGTTTTGTGCGGGCGACTTGAATCTAACTTTGCATATGTGTGTGCGCTCCTGTAGCTAAGCAACCCCACCGACTCCAGTGAGGAGCAGCAGGAGATGGCACGTGTGCTGGCCGAAGCATTTGAGGCGATGAGAGACGAGCTGAATTGCCTGCCACCATGCACTCCTTCAAGATCTCCCAGCACTTGCACTGTGCGCACATTAGCTAACAGTGATGCAACATTAGGTGACGACAGGACACTTGCCCTTTTAGAGCAGTACTCCAGACTGCTGCTCAGCGCAGTGGAGAAGAGGATGGACAACAAAATCTGATTTCTACATGCGCTGTGGCTGCAACAGGATACCAAGCCATGAGACTGCACAGCAGACTCTTTTAAATAGCGAGGAGCTTTTAATAAAGAGATTGAAAAGAAATTCCACTATCCTACCTCCCTGTTTAGCATGCTACTATGGCAGCAGCACACCCCTGACTTTTCTCACCCCTTTGCAAAATGTTGTGCCCTGCTACTAAAAACGCATCCAGATAGTTTGGCCATCGTAACTTTTGAATGACCTACACGGCATCAGGGAGAGTAATTGATTATATGGTTTTGTTAACTGCATGGTGCAGTAAAATGGATTCAGTGGTTATATCGTCGAATAAGCAATTTTATATGGATACAATATTCTGTCATGTGTAAAAACAAACTGTTGTTGAGAGGAATCTCCAGCAACCACCATTTGTTTGATATTTTCCGAAATTCTCAGTGCTCTCTTTCGAAGGGTGGAAATCCCTGGAAGTCTTAGCAAGGCAGATTTGTCTCACTTTTACCTTTTATTATGGAATGATTTTTATACTGTATGTTGTGTTTGTGCTGATACTCTCAAGTTGAATTGGGATGTTGGGGTTCATATTTATTCTCATGTGATAGGTCAATGAGTCACACAGAGGCTCTTCAATGTTTGTTTGTTGTATAGTTTCAATGTCCTGATGCCCAGCACAGTCAGTTGGGTGCCAGAGGAAAAATGGGGGAATCTGAAGGATGATTTTGTATCGTTTTATTTGCAGGACTTTTTTTGTACTTGAATGGTAACTGTCTCATGGATACGGGTGCCTTAATCTCGACCAGCAATTTGCTTGAAGGAATGAATCTGGCATTTGTAATTCAAGCAGGTTATGTATCGAAATGATCAGTGATATTTGGATGTTGTCCACCTCTAATTGATTAATTCTAGGTTGCAGATTGTGACAAAACCAAAACTGCCATAAAAACACTGAACTGAATTGATTGTTCTGGTGACACTGATAGAATTGCAGTAGCCAAGAAGATAATGTTTTTTTTGAACTTTTGTGCACAAATTATGAGAACGGTTTACAGATTTTACAAAACTTTGGTTTTGAAAATACCCTTATCCTGAAAAGCATTTTTACAGAAAAACTTGTTTTCCAATTATGACTTCTTAAAGGTGTTTTATTGTTATGTGATGTGCTCTGTAAGAGCTAAACAAAACAGTCACTCTGTATTCCACAGTCTTTCCCACAATCCATTGCTAACTAGGTTGAGGTGTTGGCTCTCTGACCTCTGCTTGAAACAACTCTTCTTTTTCCGTGATAATATTGATAATGTACAGTAAGGCACTTTTTTTGTCATTAAGCTTAATTCAAAATGATGGCGTAACATGTTAAGTGTACTGTAACTTCTTATATAGATGGACCTGCACATATTTTATAGTGTCCAGCTCTTCTACTGATACACATCTAAGCTAAAGCCAGGTACACACTGTACGATTTTGGGATCTTAAAAGATTTTTTTGTCGACGGGACAAATTAACAGTCTTTGATCGCTTAAGTTGATGCTGACAGTGGTGACCAAAGATTTATATCATAGAGCCTGGCATAAAATACAGTCGACATGGCTTTTTCTCACAGGTGTCATATTGTACGATCTGACAGTTAAAAAAAAAAAAAAAGTCACACAGTGTACACCTAGCTTAAGTCAGCACTGCAACTAGTTCAGCTGCAACTTGCCTGGTGTCTGAGATGCATAAATTGTATTTACTGTCTTGATGATTAGTTCCACCTCTATCACATTCTCTTGTACTTTTGGTACAAATTTATTAACAATGAAAGATGCAAAATGTGCAATTGCAACAATAATGCAAATTTTTACCCAACTGTTACATACCCCTTTTCACCAATGGCAGATTGCACTGGCAGTCTTGTAGTAAAATAGATTTATTTACACATTATTGTATGCAACTCTTATTTGTCATCTCATGACAAGTTCTATGGCTTTAAGCAAGACTGAAAATGCATGAGATGAAAAATGATATATAACGTAAGCCCAAACAGATTTGATTTAGCTAGCTAGTAGGCTAGTGATGTAGCAGAAGTGAAAACCGTACAGTAGGACTGCATCAGTAACAAAAGTACTGTGTGAGAATCAGCATGAATACTCTACATATGCATGAAGAAAGGCAGAATTTAGGGTTGGCTCTCTCCCTGAACTAGAATGCATGGTTGTATGCTTGACCTGCTCCTCATGAACAATCATGCAAACCTTCCGCTTTCGGCGCTATCTCTGTGGTGACCAGCTCTGCTTTCATCTAACCTTTTACCAATTGATCAAGATGTATTCTAGCATTACAGATGGACCAGTGCTCTCTAAGACTGTTTCTTTTTGGAAACTTGTGACTTTGTCTTACCTTTTGCTCCAAACCGAAGTCAAGTGTTTCTATTCCTAGTGTTTATAAAATCTGTCACCTGAAATCTCTTTCTCAGAGAACTTAAAACAAATAAAACTGTATTTATTACATGTTAAACTGCATTGTTTATTGCAATATAGATTCTATATCATGAAAAATGTACATGCATATCTCATGAAGTCTCCAAATGTAAAGCCAGCAGCTGTTCGATTATAATCGATTATATCAACCAAATCTTCACCTTTGAACAGTCTCACAGTGATCCAACAGTGTTTGTCAAGGACTCCACAAGCTGGAAGTAATTGTACTTGATATCATATTCCATGTCATACCAGAAATTCACTGTCAAGACAAAAAGAGCAGTTTTATTCATGATTAGTTTCATTGTAGGACG
Organism: Tor tambroides; assembly: GCA_021397915.2. Lineage (NCBI taxonomy): Eukaryota > Metazoa > Chordata > Actinopteri > Cypriniformes > Cyprinidae > Tor > Tor tambroides. The sequence continues at coordinate 70,576 of JAFVLL020015044.1, read as the reverse complement.
TAAGTAAAGTACAGAACAGAATTTGCAAGCCACGTCGGTATTGTTTGTAATATTATTGGCGGTCAAATCACCAACCCGCTATGCAGCCATGAGACTGTCTAACGTGGTGGAACCACAGGGAGGGCAGGTACAACATCTCTCCAGCTTTCACAGTGCAGAGCAGAGGTTTAGCCAGCCTGTAGGAGGGATAGCGCTCATAATTTGGGTTCAGGGGGTCTAGAGGGATCCAGGGCACCTGAAAGATTGCAGGATTATTTTTTAAAATGGATTTATAACATGCATAATCATAAAATTAATGTCAAATATACAATTGCATTTGTAATAAGCATTTATAAATGATATGAACTCACTTTGGTTGAATCTTCCTCATCCACTATTTCAAAGTTGCCATCTTCTTTTTGTCTGTATGTCGCTGGCTGGTAGAGCTCTATGTTGAGGAAATAATACACAATGCCAATAGATAGTCCTGAGGCCATTTTCTTGTTAAGAAGCATTCAGTTTTCAAACTAAGCAAGAAAAATAAAATAGCTGGATAAAGAAACAACTTCTTACCATACGGTATGAAAGGTCTATCAGTCGGCGGAAGCAAAATAAACTCTTTCTGTCCAGAGATCACACAGTACAGGTTCTCATAATGATCTTTATGCACTACAGGGGAAAAAAATGGTGTTTGCTCACAAAAATGCTTACATAAATTTGTGTTTAAAGTAGTGCTGTCAAACGATTAATTGCATCCAAAATAAAAGTTTTTGTTTACATAATATATGTATGTGTATTGTGTATATTTATTATGTGTATATATATAAATACACACACATACAGTATGTATTTTTAAAATATTTACATGTATATACATTTATATATTTACAATCTTATATTATAAATATAATATATAAACAACATATTTTTCTTAAATATATACATGCATGTGTTTGTATTTATATAAACATAATAAATATACACAGTACACACACATATATTATGTAAACAAAAATTTTTATTTTGGATGCGATTAATATTTTGACAGCACTAGTTTAAAGCAGTGGCTTTCAACCTTTTTGACTACATTGCCCCCTATTGTCCACAACAATATTTAAAGGCCTGTGGATACATGGATAAGGGTAAGTATTATAAAAAATATTTTTTACTCACAATTTCTACACAATAACATATTTTAGAGCTTGGCCTAACTAGAAACATGTATATTCATTATTAAAATGCCCATGTCATTTTACGATTGTATTAATTTACATGACTTTTCCATATCAAGAATTCATACTTTTAAAATTAGTCTACCTCATATATGATTTCTGTGGAAATCCTGGTTCTTTAATGAAAAACATTTGTTGTGGGGGTGAATTTAATATTTTTTGTTGTTTTAGCTAATGTTAATGCTTGTTTTGGTTCGCTGGTTTAGTTATACAACAATATTTTACGTTTAAGAACAAATGAAGACAAACTCACTCGATGTGACAGCGCTTTCCTCCCCAAGCCAGAAATTTACAGCATCAGGCTGTTTTCCTAAACGATAAAAATCCCCATTTCACATTATTCAGCCATTCTCCAATCAAATGCACATCCAGGTAGATACTGAATGCAAATTGTGTGGACTTACCAAGAGCTTCACTCATCCAGGGGATGTGAGTCTGTACATCTCCCGTCAACTCCGGTAACTCCTCAGTCAGATTTGAGCATTGCTTCTGAACGTAAAACACACCACTGCTCTTCACCTTCTTTTCAATGATATCCAGCAGAGAGCTAAAGGTCATCTGACGCTCCTCTGGCATCACAAAGCGATCCCCGTTCACGGCATCTGCATATCCGTTTGGAGTGACAGCCACACTGATGACTTTGGAGCCCACTTTCTCTCTGCACAAATATGACCAAAAAAGTTAGCAGAAACATTTTTTTAGGGAGTAAAGTTTAAACGTTAGAACTCTCAGGCTGATCTGATCATCTGATTGGCTCACCTGAGATATGTGGCGTTCCATTTAGACAAAGCCGGCCAATCACTGAAGGCATTGCGAATGATGCAGGGCTTGTTGAGACCAATCCAGTCACGATAAAACTGAAGTGGAGAGAGGGGCCCATCCAGGTATGGCACTGCATCATTAAGATAAAGCTCTAAGGATGAAAAGACAATGATATGTGACCCTGGACCACAAAACCAGTTTTAAGTCGCTGGGGTATATACATTGTGTGGGTCAAAATTATCGATTTTTCTTTTATGCCAAAAATCATTAGGATATTAAGTAAAGATCATGTTCCATGAAGATATTTTGTAAATTTGTTACCGTAAATATATCAAAACTTCATTTTTGATTAGTAATATGCATTGCTAAGAACTTCATTTGAACAACTTTAAAGGCAATTTTCTCAATATTTAGATTTTTTTGCACCCTCAGATTCCAGATTTTCAAATAGTTGTATCTCGGCCAAATATTGTCCTATCCTAACAAACCATACATCAATGGAAAGCTTATTTATTCAGCTTTCAGATGATGTATAAATCTTAATTTCGAAAAATTGACACTTAAGACCAGGGTCACATATCACTGATATAAGTCTTTACAAGTATTTCAACAAAAAGGTCTTGCTTATGTTTTTAACGTCATGCCAAAACAACAATTTTTGCACAAAAAAACAACCTTACAGTAACATTGTTTTTGTAACAATTAAGCCCAATTTTACATACTTCTTTTAATTTTGAGGTAAGGTATGATATGATATGAAAATATGATATGTTATAGTGCAGAGGATATATTTTTCTATTGCACCAAAATATATAATTTAACATAAAAATGATAGTTTGTAAATATTCTATTGCATGAAAATTATCTATATATATTTTGTCTGTCTGTTTTTTTATCGTCATATGAATGTTTATTGTAAGTGTTCAAATGTCAAAAGACAGTAAGTGAACTCACCCCGAGCTTCTTTAGGAAAATTTCTCAAGCATTCTTTAACTGCATCCATAACACTATCCACATGTTTCTATAAAACTAATACTAACTGGTGATTTTTCACAAGCCTCCGTCAGCTTAAGATACCCATAATATACTTTCTTCCCATGCATGCCAACCTATTCATACTATACAATTAACTATTAATGTTTTGAAATTATTAGTGACAGCTCACATGCAGTCTTCACATGTTTAACAGTGTTGTTTAATGTTAAGACGTTTGTCTTCCGCTCATGCGCAAAAGTGACTGTTTACAGCGTTGTGTCTGTCTCCCTCTACTGGCTGGAGACTGCACTTCAGGAAAATATATTTATTTATGTTTTTAAAGTAACGTTGTGTTATTTTGCTAGCGCAAAATGCAACAAAAATATATATTTCAATTTTTTATTTTGAGTTCACTAAAGAGAACTAAGCCCTTAGTTTTGATGACATGATTTGTCACGCCTCTGTGAGTAGCTTCACACTTGACTCCAATTAGATTACATCCACAGGTAACGCTACAGCACTATTATCGGGACTAGGAGACTTTTCTCGTTTTTTGCAAATCTGTTTTCTTCCAATGGACCTTAAGGAACATGGATGAGGAGGCAGCTCTCGAAAATTATTTTGACCAGACTATTGCTGTAAGTTGTGAAATAACTGGCTGAAATGCCATGCCAAATGAAGTCTTTGTCAGCTGAAAACATAATATTATCGAGATGCACTCAAGTCTGCATGTTCTTATAACAAATGAAGTAATTATAAACAAGAAAATCAACATATTTAAGAGGAAATATCAAATAAATAAATACAGGAATATATACATTTGAAACCTTACTATAGAAATGGAAAAAATGACTAATTAATCAAATAAAATATTTCAAATTAAATGAAAGTACAACTAAAATATTGCTGTACACTTTAAAATGTTAACAATGTAGTTAAAAGATTTATTTTTAAAAATAAATGTCCTTTTCATTTACATATTCATTTATTTATTTGGAAGTTTGTTTCCCTTTCACAATATATGGTGCTTTAAGTCTATAATATAGTTATTTATTTATTTTTTTGTTCTCCTAAGGGTTCATCTGATTACAGCTTTGAGGGGGATCTGGGCCTACAGGATCCAGCTCCACAGCTCCAAGATTCCTCTTTCCTATCCTCTTTAACCTCTCAAGAGAAAGATCTCACTGAAGACTTGGACCTGAGCTTCTTACCAGATGAACTGGGCAGTCAAGATGTGCCGTCACAGGCTGAGAATCTCAGCAGAAATGAAGACAGCGGCATTTACACCGACTGTCCTCCGAGAGAGTCGACAGAGGCAGATACTGACACCAATAATTCTGCACAAAACGCCTCGCAGTTCAATCTCCCGATGACTCCCATGACCCCTATGACCCCCATGACCCCAGTGGCAGAGAGTTCAGGCATCATCCCGCAATTACAGTAAGGCATTTTATGGAAAAAAAAAGTGAAGTATGTGTATCTGGGATTCTTTTTAACATCTTATGGCATCATATAGGCCCAGAACTTTATTTCAAACATTGCTACATTCTTAAAACCAAAAGTTATTTATTGGGAACCTTTTTAACATCTGTGCAAACTTTCAATTCCACAAAAAGTTCTTTATAATGGAAAAAGGTTTGATTATATAAAGGTTAGATTATTACAATGTGCTTCACACTAAGAAGAAATGATTCTTTTAAGAACTGTTCACTGAAAGGTTCTTTGGGGAACCAAAAATGGTTCTTCTATGCCATCACTATAAAAATTTTGGAAGCTTTATTTTTAAGAGTGTAAAATGCTTTAACTCCATGATTTAAGTAAACCACATGTCTGTAGTAAGTTAGTTACAATAGAATCCTTTGATTACTTTTGAACCTCCTAATTTTGTATACTATATTTCCAAACCTGTTTTTGATCATACACAGGAATATTGTGTCAACAGTGAATCTTGCTTGCCCTCTGAATCTCAAATCCATTGCACTTCAAGCTCGAAATGCTGAATACAACCCAAAGGTACTTTTCTACTGTAGTTTATATATGCAACACTACTTAGAATTGTATTAAATCATAGACAAAACACACATTTGTGTAGCTTTCTTAAAGGAAAAGTTCTTGTAAATGTTGTCATTGTTTATTCTGTATGCTGTTGACATAAGGACGAGTAAAAATAAATGACAGAGTTTCCATTTTGGGGGGAACTCTTCCTTTAACTTTGTGTTTTAGGTACATTTTTTAGTCTTTTTAGCAGCATAACTCCAAACTTTGCCTATGTATAGCGTTTTGCTGCTGTTATAATGAGGATCCGTGAACCAAGAACTACTGCTCTCATATTCAGCTCTGGGAAAATGGTCTGCACTGGGGCCAAGAGGTATATATAATATATATTCAGAACTCTAACTATAATGCATTAGGGTAGCATAACTGTAAAATAGATCAACTTAGCTCTATGTTAGTCTCACATGTGTCTTTTACCCTATATTTGCCTTTCCCTTTGTTTATCTTTCCAAGCAGTGAGGAGCAATCTCGCCTTGCTGCACGGAAATATGCCCGGGTAGTACAGAAACTTGGTTTCCCTGCCAAATTCCTTGACTTCAAAATCCAAAACATGGTTGGAAGTTGTGACGTCTGCTTTCCTATCCGCTTAGAAGGCCTGGTCCTCACTCACCAGCAGTTCAGCAGGTCTGGACAGGCGTCTGTCGGTCTGTCATAATTAAGTTTGATGGTTACTGGCCCACAATATAAGTGGCCTTGGAACATCTGTCTTTAACCATTTTGCCCCTCCAGCTATGAGCCAGAGTTGTTTCCTGGATTGATATATCGCATGGTGAAGCCACGTATTGTGCTGCTGATTTTTGTGTCTGGAAAAGTTGTGCTCACAGGTATAGTTGAGATATAGTCTGATTCACTAGTCTAATTTCACATAGTCCAATCTTAAAGGAATAGTTCACCCAAAAATGCAAATTAGCTGAAAATGTACTCGCCCTTAGGCCATCCAAGAATTTGTTTCTTCATTGGAAATATTTAGCATTGCATGATCAATTGCTCACCAATGGATCCTCTGCAGTGAATGGGTGCCGTCAGAATGAGACCCTAAACAGCTGGAAAAAAACATCACCATAATCTACAAGTAATCCACACGACTCCAGTTCATCAATTAACAGCTTTGAAGTAAAAAGCTGCATGTTTATAAAAAACAAATCAAATTTCCAAATCATAAGCAAATTTTCATTTTTTGGGGAATTATTCCAAGTATTGCATCGAAATTGTTTGGTAAAACTCATTCTCTTCATGTTATTATGGTTTTTAGGTGCGAAAGAGAGGTCAGAGATCTATGAAGCCTTTGAAAATATTTACCCCATCCTGAAAGGGTTCAGGAAGCAGTAGAAATGCTGCACTTACACTTACATGTGCTGCATGTGTTGTCTATAATGATGTGCCTCGTATCCATATATGAGTGGTGCTTGAAAGGTTTGAATGCAATAATTTAATCTAAAATTCTGTTATTGCGCTTTGTTTAATGTCTTTACGTTTACTTTGTGTTGTCTACATTAGTGAGGGTTGCTGAAATAACAGAGCATACCAAAGCTTACTGTGAAAAGTAAATGTTTTGTTAAAATATTCAGCTTTGCCTTATGTGGGCTCTCATATGGAGACATGTCCACTTGGGTTGTTTTGTCCCTTTTGTACATGTTGAACTGATACTTGCTGATGCAGGTAAATAAACTATGAAAACTTCTCTTTTGCAGAACCAGTGAAATGAAATTAAGCTTTATTTCCTTATATATATATATATATATATATATATATATATATAATCTCTTTATATATCTTGTGAAAAGTACTCCAATATTCTTTACTTGCAAGTTTTGTTTTCTGTGTGTGTGTGTGTATACTTATGCTACATTGTGGGGAACAAATGTCCCCAAAAGGATAGTAAAACCTGAAATTTTTGACATTGTGGGGACCAGCCTGCGGTCCCCACGAGGGAAAAAAATGATTAAAAATAGTAAATGATGTTTATCTGAAAGTGTAACAATGCAAACAGGTTTTCTGTAAGGGGTAGGTTTAGGGTTAGGGGATAGAAAATATTGTTTGGTCAGTATAAAAGTAATATAAGTCTATGGAACATCCCCACAATTCACAGAAACAAACGTGTGTGTGTGTTTGTGTATGTTTTCGTATATATCCAAGAATCAAATGTAAAAAGAAATATGAAAACGTACACCAAACGAAGGGGACCTATACTATTTTGATTTTACAATAACAAAATATCATCTTTTACTATGGTGTTTAAGATCCATGGTATTGATTGATGGTATTTAGAAGTATGGTTACCACGGTAAATTTTTGTAAGACACCCCACCACCACATACACAAACAACATACGTCACGTGGTGCGTAGGGCAGACAGCCATTGTACTCAGCTGGGCATAGAGACCTTAGGACCAGAACTACTGGTTATATTTTCATATTTCCAACCACAGATCATGTAAATCTCACAGCGACCGTTTCTAAGGGACTTCTGTTCTTAATAGAGCCTGTGTCATCATGGCTTGTCCCTTACCAGGCGAATCCCGGGCTTTGGGGCCTGTTGAAGATTATCCAGAGTCTTCATCAGAGACCCGGGCGCCCGTTCGACCCCAGCCGCCTCAGCAGCACCTTCAGCCGGCGTGCGTGAACGCTGCTGCCGCGGTCATGGTGGAGGCCCTGGATGATGCAGAGGGACTCTTTGTAGCCGTGGAGAGATGTCCGCTCTGCAACACGGCCAGACGCAGACTGACCTGCGCCCGCTGCATTCAGAACGGCGATTTCGTGTATTTTGACGGGAGAAACCCAGAGAGGTGTGTTTTCATTTCTTTTCTTTTTTTAATTATTTACACTGTGTGCTAACACAGCTCACGCTAGCATGCTAACAGTTTTCAGGTTTATCGAGCTGTTTCACATCTGTTTATTTATTTAAGCATAAGTTCCCTCTTGATTTGAAGTGTTTTCAGCGTTTATATGCGTTTTGTGAACACGCTAGATAGAATTTTGCTAATTCATGGCCCTCGAATGCTAAGTTGCTAACTGCTAACTCTGTAAACAAACTGTTAGATAACAAAGACGTTTACGTTTCTGCGTTCTCGTTCTTTTCTTGACACAAGTCAGTGACTAAATAGGTTTTAAATACATTATTAAAAGTGTTGTCATGGCTTATTTTAGTTTTGTAAAGAAACTTTGTGGCAGTTGTTGATATGCCAGTGTGTAGACTTGGTTAGCTTTAGCTGGGTCACATTGCTAAATGTAACAATATCATAATTATATATATATATATATACAATATCATAATTATATATATATATATATATATATATATATATATAATAGCAAGTGAAATGTGTATTACTATATTGTTTTTGCCATCAGGTATTCAGAAAAGCTTGAAAGACTACAAAAGCTCAAAAATGAAAAGGAGAATCTTCAACAGAGGTATTATATTAGCATTGTGTAATGCATAAATCAACATTATTTACAGATAATACCCAGTCTGAATTTTCCTTTTGTTTCAGAGTCATCAAAGCCATGGACAAGAAGGTCCAGGCAGACCAGCTTGTGAGTATTTTTTGCATGTTTTGTTTTAAGTGCTTGATTTTAAAGTTAAAAGATGAGAAATACTATAAGCCTGTTTTTAAGAAAGTTCTCACAATAATGGTTTTGTATTGTGTTTAACACAGAGGTGGAAAATCATGTCATGCAAGATGAAAATCCAGCAACTCAAAGAGGCCATCTGTACCGGCAATGAAGAAGTGAAGAGTGGTGAGTATCGCAACAGAAAAGATCCCAAGAGAAAAGTGCGTAAACATGCATTAATCACATTGAGCTGCTATGTGAGGTTGTTCTTAATTGTTCTTTCACAAGAAAAGGTTAAAATAGCAATTTGTTGTTTGAAGTCTTGGCTGTTTCTTTTTCTTCACCTTAGGGAGGGAGCTGTTATTGCGTTCCCAGGAGGAAGGGCAGCGACTGCAGCGCAGGGCCAGCCGACATCAGGAAAAGAGGGACAAAATTAAGCGACATAACCAACGTCTAGGCGAGCTCCTGGAGAAGAGATCCAAAGAGCTGCAGGGGAGGCTGGAGGTCCTGGCTGAAGTGCGGAGAGAGCACATCCTGGAGCTCACCACTCACATCTTCAACATCCAGGAAGAGAAGCAGGGCAGCAGGTCAGAGCAGATGACCATAAACATATTCTAATGAACATTAAAAAATACACATAAACACACACTACACATGGCCTTGGATGAATATTTTAACTGAGCTTGTTGCAATGAATTCTATAATAGTCAACTAACTTATATTTTGTGTGAAAACTTGTTAACTTGTAAGACAGCATCATTTTGCTGCTTGCTTAGTAGAACAGCCTTAATGTGGGGATTGATAGAGCCTTTTTTGTTGTTGTTGAAAGAAATGAATAGCTTTATTTGTTATTCACGTTAAATTGATCAGAATTGACAGTAAGGTCATTTTAAAAAATTTAAATTCAAATAATTTGAAGGTTTTGTACATCAACACTGACTCTGAAGACTGGAGTAATGGCTGCCATCACAGGAATAAAATACATTTATAAAATATTCAAATATATTAGTTTAAAAAAATGTTTCATTTTATTATTTTTTAATATATATTCAAACAAAACAGTTATTTTAAATTGTAATAATATTTCACAATATGAAGTATTTCTGGCCTGCAGGGACCCAGCAGAGGCTGAGAATGACCTTGCTCTGACCTCCAGCACCGTCAGTGAACTCGCAGAGGCGAGGCGAATCACCTACAGCTCAGGCCGCTGGATCTGGGACGATCAGAACGGAGAAACGAGCATCAGTATCACTGGGCCGCACGTCACACTTCCCAGTAATGGAGACTGCTCAGCCTATTACAGCTGGGTGGAGGAGAAGAGTGGAAATCAGGGGCCAGGTACACAACTCATGGGTAATTACTGTACATCTCAAACATTAAATCCATAATCTAAAGCCAGCTTTAAAACCTTTATATGGGTTTTTAAAATTGATCTTTTATAGTTTTTCAACTTGTTGCTCACCATGAAAATAGTCAAGGAAGCTGGAATGGCATTAAAACACCAACCATCCAACCGATCGTTATTTCTCAGTGCAGTGATAGTTAACTAAATATATGTTTACATCCTTTCAAAATGCAATACATTCAGTTTTAATGCTTTCTGTTCCTCTTTAAATGAAAGAAAATATTTAACAAATTCATTTTACAGAATCGTTTATTTTCTTATGTAGAGTTGGACCACATCAACCCGGCACACACCATCAGTGCCGCCCTCTGCTATGCTACACAGCTCATCAATATCCTGTCTCATATTCTTGATGTCAACCTTCCGAAAAAATTGTGTAACAGGTTACAGCAGCATGTTAATTGTCTATTATAGTTTTTATTCATATAACTTTTTTTTTTATTTTACTTAACGATTCAGTAATTTTATTGTTTTTGACACTTTTTTTTTTTTTTTGGGTTTGTTTTTAAAATGTCTGTTTAGTTTTTTTTTTTTTTTTTACTACATGAAGTTACTGTAAATGAAAATGATAAATGTTGCCCTGACAACTAGCTGAAACAAATTTTAAATTTTTTTTTTTAAAGTATTTTATTATAATATAAAAATAAATGTCCTGTATTCTGTTTCTGTTTTGTACAGTGAGTTCTGCGGTGATAATCTGACCCGCTACCGATTCACCCGTGCCGTAAACAAACTCAACACCAACATCCTGCATCTCTGCTTCTCACAGGTAAATTCTTCTCAAAGCTGAGACCGCTCTGATCTGAGAAGTCATATTCTGATCTCACGCCTCATGTTTATGCTTGATTCTTCTTAGCATGTCGACAGTGAGCTGCTTCATCCTCACCACACTTTGAGGAATATAATGTTTCTGGTGTCTCCAGCAAACAAGAAACTTGGCAGGTGAGAAATTATATTGTCCTGTTCCCTAGTAAAACTATTTACTTTTATATTGTCCATGATGTGTTATAGCCTATTATTTATGATCCAAATAAATTCTAATAGTTAAAATCAAGTGTTGTCTTAATTATTTGCTGGTGAGTTTTTATTCGCTCCCTGTATAATTTTTTTTTTCCACCACTGTTTAAAAACTTTGGGGTTAGTATGATTTTTGTTGTTGTTGTTCAGAAAGGACACATTAAATTGATAAAAGTGACAGTAAAGACTTAAGACTTATAATCTAATTCAAATAAATTGTTCTTTTGAACTTTATATTCATCAAAGAATCCTAAAAAAATGTAACATGGTTTTAACATCAATAATAAGAAATGTTTCTTGAGCAGCAAATCAGCATATTGGAATGATTTCTGAAGGATCATGTGACACTGAAGACTGGAGTAATGATGCATCACAGGAATATATTTTTAAATAAAAATGTTGTTTTAAATTGTAGTAATAATTCACAATATTATTGTTTTTACAAATAAATGCAGCCTTGGTGAACATATGAGACGACAAACATCAAAAAAAAACTTGCCGACCCCAAACTTTTGAATGGTAGTACAAGTCATGTAATGGAGAACTAATGTTTTGCAAACATTTCCACTCTTGTTCACTAGAACTGGGCCGTTTGAGGTGAGTGCTGACTTGGAAGACTCTATGGAGTTTGTGGAACCAGAGGCGGCTGGACCGGCAGAGGAGAGCGGAGACGAGGCTGTGACGGATGAAGAAACAGACTTGGGCACAGATTGGGAGACGGTTCCAAGCCCTCGCTTCTGTGACATCCCTTCCCAGCCTATGGATCTGTCCCAGAGCGGCATGCAGGCATCCCAGCCAGTTGGCAATGCAGGGGGCATGATCTCCTCTGCGGCTGCCTCCGTCTCGTCCTGGTTCCGCGCCTACACCGGGCACCGCTGAGACCCGGTGGATGTGGGGGTGGTTCAACCGGTTAGACCTATGCAAACACCCCATTACTGTCATCCTCACTTATGTCAGCTTGGCCATTGGGAGAAATAAAGGGAGGTTTCATCTGACTGCTCATACTGAATAAATGTGTGGTAGAAACCAGAGTGAAGCATGTGATCTGGAGAAGCAACTCTTGTGTGGTTTTATTGCAGGACGGAAGAGTAGTGAACTACTTTTGCAGTTCTGATCTTTTGTAGCTCACATTATACTGTAGACACCAGTCAACTTTATCCAGTGTACATTGCCAAATATTTTTCTTTGCTCATCGGTGCAGAAATTGTACATTCAAAGCATTGCTTGGACAGACTTTGCTTTTAGAGTTTGTTTGATGGATTGCAACTTTTCACCAGCTCTTCAAAGAACCTTACTGTATACATTTTGCTGGACTTGTCTGAGAGAATGGTAAATATTATCGGTGTCTTGTTTTATTAGATTATGAATTTACAAGAGGAATTGTATTTTATGGACAAATAATTTTTTCCCTTTATATTTCCTCAACTGCTGCAGAAATATCCTGCTTTATCCATTGGGAGAGAGGATGGCTGTCTATTTGCTCTTAGGATTTATGTACAAGTTTATTTTTTCACCAACTTTAGTTGTTGAAAAAAAATACATATTTACTAAGTTTCATTGTAGAAATGTTTTATTTGTATTAGACTTCAATTATTAAAAAGAATACCTCTCTGAAATGCAATAGGAAATGAAGCATTATTCCTGTATACACAGACTTTGAAAACTGTTTAAATATGTAGTATATGGTCTCAATTCCATGATATTTCTACTCTCCTACAAGACGTGAAAGCAAAAGTCAAGTATGTGAGTACATTTCAAACCCTAGGATATTTTATATATTTTTAAATTTGACAAGTTTAAAGGCGTTAAAGGAAAGTTAAATGTGCACCAAAGATTAAAGAAGTGAACATTTCTGACAAAATATTTAGTGATGTAGATTAACATGAAATGAAGATTCATCATTTTAAGAAAAATGGGTTCTGTATCATACCACTGTGTTGAGACAAGCGGAATACCACTCTCAAGTTGATTCTTTTGCAGAATATCTAACACAGGGGTGAGAAATACATTTTTGCACAGGGTATTTCTATTATTTGTAACAACTTTAGTGATACTACCCTCCATACCAACATGCATTAGTATGCTCAAGACCTGTGTGTCAAAAATGCCATGGTAAGTCTAACATTTTAGATTTTTTAAATCATGATTTGAAAGTACTGACAAAGGCAGGCAGTTTTAAACAATTTACTGCCAGCTAACTTAAATCCAAGGTTTGACCCACTTATTCACCATTGGAAACCAGACTTTTTATTGCTCAGTAACACATCTTCCACTCAGGAATGTGCACTTGAAGCATAAGAACCAAAATGAAAGCTAATGGATGTAAAATATAGATCCAAAGATTTGAAATTAAATCCCAGTTAGGATTGATGTGGATTTTTAATAAAAGATTTAAGTACTATAAATTCAAATGTTCTAACCCAAGACATCACCAAAAAGAAATAACTATCAGCTTGTATTTAACCAAACCATGCTTACACTAATCTAATAGAAAAACAATTTAAATGATTAATACAAGTATGCGGTGTAAGTATATATGAGAGAAAAAAAAAGGATAGAGAGAGCAGAACATTGGTTACAAATTCTCTAAGATATACTTTATTGAAAATAAAATGCCTTAACAGGCAGAGCACAGCAATGTCATTAACAATAATTTTTTTTAAAAATCTGACACTTTGGAAAACAGTATATTGCAATGAAATTCTTTTTTTCAGATGGTGTTCAGTTTTTCTCTGTCAAGATGGAGAAACTCTCTTCCCACATTCAAATGTTTCCTGTCAAGAAACAATACATCATACAAGGGAGATATCAATACTTAAAATTTGAGAAGAATACGCACTACCCGTTCACATGGGTTTATCATAATATTCCCACTGCAAAACAAGAGCGACCGTTTCACATAGATATCTACATACACAAAAAGATAGCATAAAACGAACAAGGCAATTTACCCCATATTAAGATTAAATGCATTTCACGCCACACTCGTGCCATCATTCATCACCCTGTTATGATATATAGGAATCTGTGCTATGTACAATGTAAACATCTGGGCTCAGAACAATCTCAAAAAGTCAATCCCATCAAGTCGCGAAGTCATTTCGCCACCTAACATCCCAGGACTTTTTAGCGGTACTAAGAGATGATAACGGGAGATGGGGAAATGGAGCAAATGTGTCAGTAACTCATTGTGCCCTCGTTTAAAGTTTCCCTACTGACCAATGAGTTAATCACGTATGCAAGGACGTTGGGAGATAAACAGTACTGTAAATGCTCAAAAACGTTTAACATTGCAGACCAAGTCAACATCAGTGCAGGAGATACAGTCAGGGTGTGTTACGAAGCACAGAAAAAGAATGACGATTGAACTGAAAAAAATAAGTTAGTCAATGCTTACTCGAAGTAAAAATCATCAAGCGGTACCCAGATAGAACTCTGCAAAATTCAATCTTTAAAGGTTAAAGTGCAGACCAACATTAAGGACCTGAGGAGGGTTTTCGACAGGGGAATTGGTGATTGGTTGGCAGAGTAGAAGTTCAAAGACCCAGCAATTTCTTATTAGTTTCAGCAACCTGGTTGTAATCACTATACATTAAAAGCTCACTGGCAACGCACAGCCCATTCACACTAGCTACTCTCGCTTATACACAGGCCACAGAAATAAAATTCACACTGCAGTTGTCTTTCTGGCACACTACAAATCCTCGTCAGTGTCCCTGCTTTTCTTGTAAATTGGCATGTTGATGCTATGAAAGGCAGGGACCCAGCGGTTGTCATGAAGTCCCACATTGCAACCTGGTGTGTCCTTGTGAGACCTGCGGCAGCACATCCAGTAGCCCGGGCCATATGGTAGCGCCTGGCAGTAGGGCTTATGATGCCAACGGCAGAGCGAAACGTCACCACGGTCATACCGCTTCTTACACTGCTTGCAGGGATCGTCTTTGTAGCGTGGATCACTCACCCAACGAGAGTCCGCCGGCCGTACGGCGTAACTCTCAATGATAAATTTAAAGTAATGGCAGGTGCACTTGAGGGCAGCCAGGCTCTCAGTAGGCAGCAAGCAGAATATCTTTACAATGATGTGGTGCGGCAGGAAAGCCATGTACTGCTGAGGCTCCAAAAGCAGCTGGATCTTGAAGCGAGTTTCTAGGAATTCATGAGACACCAAGCGGCGTAATGGAAAAGGCACAGGCTCCTGACTAACTACGCAAGTCTCTCCTCCCTCTGTCTCCTCAAAGTTTTGATGACTTCGGTCACTCACAAGCCCATCCCTGCTCTCCTCTCTGAAAGACACTGAAGTGTCGACAGAAGGCTCAAGGTCCTGGATGTCAGAAGGCTCTTTGTTCGGTGATCTGCTCTTTGATGGGGAGGGCAGGTTATGCTCCTTCAGAGACTGAGGAGAAGATTTGGCAAAGAACAACATGCCTGGTATCGGTTCCTGACTGCACTCTGAGATGGCATCCTTTGGTGAGGACTGCAGCGTCTCAACAGCTGTGCTAGTTTCCTCTCTTGAGATACAAGAACTTTCTACGTCTTTGAGGGAGCAGGTATCAAGCCCACACTGTGAGGTTTCTATCGACTCAAGGGTCTTAGGTGGGGAACTCAGTTTGTCTAAATCACTATCCAGTTCCTGTGGGACACTTTCAACTCTAGAGTCCTGAGGGACAGTAGGCGACACTGGTTGAGATGGCAGCGGGTAGGGGTCTGACCCTGCCAGAAGCACACGCCCCACCTTCCTCCGTAAGCTATTGTTTCGAGAGAGGTCTCCTCCACCTTCCCGGAGGCTTTGTCTACTCAGGCACTGCGACTCCAACTTGGCCACCATATCCAGAACTCGAACAGACTCTCCTTCGTCTTCCTGGACCTCCAGCTTTTCTACAACCTTGGACTGCTGATCTGCAGGCTGAAGGACGGTTCCAACTTTGGATAAAGTGATGGTGCTGGTACTGCGTAAGGATGGGACCTTGGTGCTCACCTGTTGGTCGCTGGTTCTTTGCTCCAAGTATGCCACCATCTCCACCACAGAAAGTGTCTTTTCATCCTCTTCTCCCTCTGTCCTGACTGCATCATCTGCAACTCCTTTGCAAGGATCGATGTTCTCATTGAGGGTCTCCTGTTGAGATACTTGCGGTATTTCAGTTTTTGGGGAAGAAGGTTCCATACTTTTTGACTTGTCTGGGTTTCCAGACCTTCTCCTGCGTTTAGCCACAGACCAGTCACCATCCCAGCAGCCTTTGTTTTTAACAGAGACAGTCCGCTGCTCTGGGGCAATGGCTTCTGTTTCTGAGGTGTTGTCAACAACACTACTGCAAGTACTGCCACACTTCTGAGATGCAAAAATGGCAATTTTCTCTTTTGTGTTCCCAGGTTTAATGACAGCCCATATATCCAAAGATCCCTCTGCATCTTCTCCTTGGTAGATCCTAAGTGAGCTTTCATTCTCCAAACCAGTTGAAGGTGAGAGCAGAACTAAAGAACTGGTAAATGTTTTGAGAGAGGATGCTCTGCTCTTGCGGGCCCCACTAACTCTAGTTGGTGCATTGCTCCCACTGCCACATCGAAGGGTGTTGGTGGAGATGACACTGAGGGGACACCGGTTGGCTGTGCCGTTGCCAGGTGAGCCCATGAGCCCACACACCTGGCGAACGCCCCACTCTTTCCTGAGCACTCCCTGCTGGTCGGCATGGAGGCCTCTTGTTCCATCGTGCACAGATTCCCGATGTATCTCTTTATCTTGTGGTTTGGTGTATGGCTTGAGGTGCATGGTGGTAAACCTAAGCAAAAGGGATAAGAGAGAATTTTTAAAACAAATACAAGGTGTTCCACTAAAGTTGTAACCTGATTATATCTTAAAAGGGTTTAAAAAATAAATAAATTAAAAAAAACAAACAAAAAAAACACTTTTACTATTCCAAGGTCTTAAAGGAATCTTTTAGTCCAGTAGTATTTCAATCCATTCACACAAATTACACAAAGTTCGTTTTGTATGGCGTTAAAAGACTTGAAATATGGGACAAGTCAAATGGGATTTGACGGCCATTGGCACAAGACCACAAGAACCAGACAAGGCCTCTGCTCAATCTGACTTGTGTTGCTGCCTGGAATTAAACCACACCATGCTGGTTTCATCTTGTCAGAGGAAAACTGGCCCCCGACCGAGCCTGGTTTCTTCCGGGGGGGTTTTCTCCATTTTTGTCACCAATGGAGTTTGGGTTCCTTGCCACTGTCGCCTTTGGCTTGCCTAGTTGGGGACACTTAATTTCAAGCAATACAATATTGTCGACTTGTTTATATACACTATTTGAACTGAACTGAGCTGGACGATGACAGAACTGAATCAATGATGAACTGACTTTAACTGGGGAAAAAAAAAAAAAGAAAAAAAAAAAAAAAAAAGAGCGCTTACTGTTGTCCTCTTGCATTATTAACACTATTTTCTAGTTTAAAACTACAAAGCTGCTTTGACACAATCTGTATTGTATAAAACGCTATAAAGGTGACTTGACAGTCCATGTTTACTACAAGTTGTCCCACATGGAAAAAAGCAACATATTCTGCTGAACATTCTTCTGTGTTAAAGGATCATACAGGCTTGGAAACAGATAAGGTAAAGTGCAAATTTGCATTTTTAGGTGAACTATTCTTAAGGATGCAAGTCTTTAATCAATGAAAACAAACTCAATACCAAAAAGTCATTTCTTTAATGTGCCCATTTTATAATTTGCAAATTTATTTATTGCATTTATTGTTCATGCACATTAGATATAAAACTCTAGAATAAACAGCACAAAAGAATCTAGAGATGGAAACGTCAAAAATCTGCTGGTGCAAGCCATCAAGGCAGCAGGTTCTTAGTAGGGATGCATCGATCCGATACTCAGGATCGGTATCGGCTCTGATAAACTACGCATCAATATCTCTTCCTTTTGTACTTTGAACTTTTCTATGCGGACTCGGAGGGCTGGGCAGCCTGCGAGCTGTGACTGTGTTGTTTCAAGCGCATCATTCTGCACACGGGATGTGCATAAGCGCTTTGTGCCGCTCTGTATTGGAGCCATACCCTTTCGTATTATAATACTTTTCTGCACAATGAAAGATTATTAATAGTCTTTCTTGTTCTGTCCTATCTATCATATGTTGCTGCCTTCATTACTGTGCTACACATTTAAAAGAAATGTCTTTTAATTTTATAGTATATATTTATATATAAATTTACTTGTTTTTTTCATGAATGTATTTTACAACAATACAAAGAGCAATGAGGAACATTTTACCAGATTTAGTCGTACACTTATTCACTTTTATTTGTAAATAATGTTTTGCTAGATTTTATAAAAATTGTGCACCCGTGATTTTTCTAGAGTATCTTTTGCTGCTGAATTAACCACTAACCTAGACAATAATAGTATTTCTGTCATAGATTATGATTATATATTTTGTCATTTGTTATTTTTCATTAAAATGAAGTTGTTTATATTTAGTAGATTGTGTTTAACACACAAAAGAGTGACGATCAGGTCAACACAGAGAAGTAAAGAAATTCTACATTGATTAAAAAAAAAACTGGTATCGGATTGGATCGGTATCGGAAGATACTCAGAAATTTCAGTATCGGATCGGATCGTTTCTGAAAAAATGGTATCGTTGCATCCCTAGCTCTTAGCAGTGTGTTTAGCACGTGATTATATAGCACGTGCAAAATGGCAAATAACTCCTCAAGCAGAAGAAGTATCACAGTGAGCACAAGGGCTAGCTGTTCCCTCTGGCCCTTAGGCTGACATAATGGGAGCAGAGCCACCCAGGTCCAGACACAGCTGGGTTCTTACACAAGCACTCAGCTGACACAGACCCAGCTGCCCTACAAACAAGCCTGCGGCACTGCCAATAGCAGTATCTATGTGTGGGAGGACTGAACTCTCAGACACAAGTGCATATAAGGTATTCTTCCACTGCAGATTCAGACCTGATAAAGTGGTACTGGGGAATCTCACGTGACTTAACATGGGATGGCATTTGGACAGTGTGGACAGTTATTTCAGAGCCAAAGTGAGAGTGGGAGGCGACTTGCTTGCTCAAAAAGGGGGGAAGAGCGTGGGCTGCAGCCATTCATTGGATGGTAAACATGGAAAGTGGCATGTCCATTGACAAGTGAGAATACCATTTGGTGTGTTCTTGGAAAGCTTGCATAGACCAGCACATCTCCTTCTGTGCCAAGCTTCCTTTGTGGCAAACAGCAGAAGAGGCCAATCTGTAAGGTCAGAATCATTTTGTTGAGCTGGTGTCTTGGACAAAAAGTGGGACAACACAAAAGGCAAGTCAACAGTGGCTTTGATTGTCCATGGATACAGGCACGCTCACATTTCCTGGTACAACCCTGCCTTGGACTTCCAGTTCTTGCCAATTTTTTTTGTGCTAGCAAAGCTCAAATACCGTAGATTATCTTTAGAGGTAGGCCTACATAATCTCAACAGGTGGACAATTTTTGGTCAGGCCAGTGTTGTCAAAAGCACCGACTTTGGTACCAGTCGGTACTGAAATTTTAAAAATGTCCATTTCCCACAAGCATTTGAGTGCTGTTGAGCGGACTTTTAAAAACCGCTGATTTGCCGTTGGCCGCTGATTGGACATTTTTTAAATTTCAGTACAGACTGGTACTGAAGTCAGTACTTATGAGAACACTAGGTCAGGCATAAAGAAAAAGGTAGTCTGATTAAAAACATCAACACTGAATACGGGAAGGTAATGGACTGAGTTAGCTAGCTTCGTCCCTTTGTTCATAAAATGATAAACATCAAAGGTTAAACATCTAATTTGACTTATAAGTTGATGGATGACAAAATACCACATAAAAGAGACCAAAGAACTGTACTGATTACTTCAAAATCTCTAAAGAACCTCCCAGTTTGCAGAGGAACACACTGCAGCACCATTGCTGGACAGGAGTATGATTACCTTGGAGGCACGCCAGCTCCTATCTGGCGCTCAAATGCTGATTTTTACCCATTACACAACCTGGCAACAACATACAGCTGCCGCCCAGCCCTTGCCCTCAACGCACCCACAACTCAGAGTTTCCTTGATACCACGGGCCAAAACACATGTGTGAGCTAATGATAATTTGAGGGCAAAAAAGCACAACAGCATTATGTAAAAAGAAAACAAATACCCACAAATGACAAGCAAAACATCAGAATGAGTAATGTCAAAGGATGAAGTGAGCTCATACTGAAATCAGCACACTGCTTCAGTTAACAGGAGATTTGTTTGCTCCCCTCTTCTTGTAAACGCTCAAGACTTCCTCTAAAAGGGGCCTGCCAGAGGACCTGTCCAAATGATGGGGATGGAGGGGGGAATGAACAAGGATGAGGTCACGATTATGAAGTCTACTTTGCTCCAATTATGTCGTAACACTCTGTTCTTCCTGAGGAAAAGGCTGAGCATCTGGGTCTGCACACTTCACCACATGTGTTGCCGTAGTCTATAGCTCATGTAGCTTAGTGAGACAAGACAACAGCGGGGTAATTAAAGGCGAGATGGGAACAGGATCTCACTTTTTGTGAAGCTAAACACACGCAGAACAGCTTGTTTTTCTCCACCCCACAATATGCTAAAAGCGAAGCTTTTCTTTTACTGACAGACACATTAGGAAGGGAAACTCTCTACATGAGTACCATGGCTCAATGTGTGCTAACAGTTCTGCCACAGCTCAACACCAAATTAATGCCAAATCTACACTGTAAATGCTTTTTAAAGTTTTTGTTATGAAAACATATTTTGCTGAGTGTCAATGTTGGCTGTCTCATCCAAACAAATTAATAAAAAACACCCTGGATAGAAGACGACAACCATGATGATGAACAGATGAAAGAGTTTTTTTTTTTTTTGGAAATGAACAGCACAAACCAAAGTGGATTCATTCTATCTAAACAAATGCGAGTGAATTACCATCAAATTACCCTCAAAATGTGTGATGTCATGTATAGGCTTGAGTGAAGTAAGTACTAATTACCTCCAGACTGATGGCGGATTGGAGGCTCGTAACCGTGGTTCCCGGTAAGGGGTGGGGCTGCAGTAACTGATAGTTTCACATTTCTGAGGCATTAGGCTCCTCCCTCCAGTACGAGTGATGTCTCCCAACAGAAGGGTTCAGGACTCCAGCCTCACTGCAAAACAACATTGATGGACAAAATTGAAAACAGTTTGTCTTTCCAACATGTACACACATGTACAAAGTCTATACAAGGACAGTTTTGAAACATAAAACCCTTACAGTATATATTTACTGACAACTATAGTACTTTATAGAATAGTTAAAATTTATTGCAGATTTCTTTTTATTGGTTTGTACAGTTGGGCAGTTCTACCAGCAGTAAAAGCGTCCATTAGAACAGCTGAATCCATCTAAAGATTCTTTCGTGAGCACTTGACTCACTGTTAACTTTTAAAACGCTTTGTTAACCCCTCTCAGTTCTCTTTCTGTGGTCTCACAGTGTCTCTTGTACGTCATTTCTGTACTAGCTCATATTTGGTACTTTTCTAATCACTTCTGGAACCTGCAGCAATTCACGTTACGGTTTGCAAAGCTTTTGTTGTAGTATTCACAATTTGCAAGTCACCTTTTTAACATCTGCTAAAAATATTCATAATTTTAGATCTTTTATAACCGTGTAGGTAATATTATGCCAACATAGGAGAAAACACTGATGATTTTGTTATCTGGCACAAACATGTTTTCTTGCACCTGGTTTTCATGAGCTGACTTTTGAAAGTTAGCAGAATCACGTTGTACACGTAAATGCACTCAACGACTGCTTCAGGTTTTAAAATATTCTGCAAAGTGGCTAGTGGTGAACAAAAACGCACTCGGACACAAGTGTATTATCTATACATTTACAATCTACCCCGAGTATTTTGTAGTGGTAATTTTAACCACTTGCAATGGCTACAAATGCTGTGCCTCAACAGAACATTAAACTACATTCCAATGAGATGGCGTGGTTATGGCTGTGATGCATTATGGGGGTCTTATGGCAATTATGGAGTATTTCATGTCAAAAAGAATTGAGTCATGGCCACACAGGGCCAGAAAGTTTTGTCTTCCACTGCATACTAAAGTTCAAGTTTGGTTAACTCTGACCTGCAAATTTCCACAAGACATTTAACCAATGCATCACAGATTGACCTTGTGGGTAAAACTCAAATCAGCATAATTTGCAAAAGTGTGAAGGGTCCGATGTAATTGTGCATGCACAAAGCCTAATGTGACCACAGTTTAACTTAAATAGCCAATGCAGTATGCAGCAAGCACTTGTGAGGGTGTAATTCTAAAATAACTGGGCTATATGACAAGACACAGAAACCTAGATAAGAGACAGAGAACACTGATGTGAGAAAGCTTTAATAACCTGAATTGGTAACAAATTGGGTCACAGGTACAGCACCATTTTGTTAAGAAACTTCAGATATAATCCACAATTTTACATGTTTCAACTACTTCAATACAAATAAAAAAAAAACAGTATATCATGTCAAATGATTTAAAAATTTCACAATCTGAAGGTCAAACTGCAGCTCAAAAGATTATGACAGACATAATATAGAAACATAAATAAAACTGCATAGATAAGTGCATGTGAAGTAAAGCTGAACAGAACACATGGCTCTTGATTTCTTATGCCCATTCCCTCTCCAGAGGCTAGAAAATCAGCCAAGCAGTTTGTTTTCAAAGAGATACTTCACCCATGAAAAGCAGATAAGCCTGAAAAAAGATGTTTTTGGAACATTATCCCCGTGTCCCATCCATAAACCCACAACAAAACACTGGCTAATAAAACGGACACTGGCTGAGCTCACCACTGAGGACAAGATTACATGGTCTCAACGGACAGACCAAAACAAAGCAGAGATAACTTCATTTCCTCTTTCTATCCGTGCACTCCAAGTACTAGCATGTTCATGCAGCTCCTGAGGCAAATTCACAACTGAGCAACCACCTAAAAGCCTGCGCAGCTTCAAAAAAAATGATCCTTACAACGTCAATGTTTTTCAAATGAGTGTCTGAGACCGTTTTGTACATAGATGTCTTTTGTGTTTACTCACATGCATCCAAGCTATTCGGCAGGTCAATGGATTGTAAATTCCGCCGCTCCGACATTTGCACAGTATTCCATTACAGAGGATAGCATGTACACAGTCTTCAGCACAGCACGTGGTTTTATTGGTCTGACTGACACCCTCCAGAATTTCACCTAAGCAGCTGTGATTGGCCGGGACAGGAGGGCTCCTCTTACAAGCACGTGTGCGCCTGCCGGAGGAAATAAACGCAGGTCTGATAAGGAGCCAATGGGCTATTCAAGATCCCTGCATGCCTATAAATGGCAAAGATAATCAATATTTTTGGACCTTTGCTGAAGAACAGGGTCGGAGCGCAGAATCTGCCTGCTCGCATCTTACAAACTTTACGTGCAGTGATGCAAGCAAAACAAGACGTGGGACAAACACCGCCACACTGAAATACACACACATAACTGCACAATGCACATACAAAGTCCTTTAAAGGCCCCAGAACTTCTCATATCGCACTTCCTTTACCTGAACTTGCTCGCGCTTTTACAAAAACAATGGCACTCATTCAAAAGGAGAGGTGGGGCGGCTGCTAAGCTTACACAACGCCATTTCCAGACCGTCTAAAACAGACCAGCTGCTACAATAGCTTTCATAGATCTTTCCAGATCTCAGGCCCTGTAAAAACGCAAGAACATAAATCAAAGAACCACGCATCTCTCACGGTACAAACCCCAAGAATTTTCAGCTGCTCTTTCAAACAGAGGAGCCTTTGAGTTTGTAGAAAGTGTCTTTCCAAAAGGGATAAAGACAGGCTACATGTCATGTCTGCAGTGGCATATTCAGAATTCAACTCTAAATACTGCACACTGCAAAGTATACTGCTAAATATTTGTCAACAATGGAACGCAAAAAAGTATGTATTATGTCATAAGCATTTCACTATAAGCATGGAGTCACATGACCTTACTACGCATGTTTAAATTTGAGATATAATCATTTTTAAATTTCAAAATTAAAAAAATATTTGTAAGTCAAGAGATTTAATTGTGGTTGATAATCCAAATGCAGTCATCGCACAGGGAATTAAATGGTCAAGTTGAACGCTTTGCATTGAGGGATACAGTATTCCACATAGCATGCAAATTTGGTCATTCGGCTATTTTGTGTATACAGATCATTTGCATATTATAAACAGTATACATACAAGTGTTGTAAAAAGAACTATCAATGCAATTCCATTCTTATAAATAAACAAAAAAATATACTGGTCTTGCTGCACTGTCTTAAAAAAAGATGCTATGTGCAATCAAATTATCCACCAACAAAACAACCAAAACAAGCAAGTGTGTACTAATAAACATTGATGTTTTTGTCCTAAAATTTATCCCACCTAAATACACTGCAGCAGACTGAATTTCAATTTCCCACCGGTTCTTCAGTGCAACTTCCCTTCCTCAGAAACACTGAAGCAACTCTGTGGTTTTCTATTTCAAATCCAGCAAAGGGAGTCAATGCATTTTTCAATGCACTTGGCATATGGACAGCATCCACTTTTATATTTGATTTGGTTC
>JAFVLL020015044.1:0-45859 GCA_021397915.2 Tor tambroides | reverse complement strand
ACACTGCTTCAGTTAACAGGAGATTTGTTTGCTCCCCTCTTCTTGTAAACGCTCAAGACTTCCTCTAAAAGGGGCCTGCCAGAGGACCTGTCCAACTGATGGGGATGGAAGGGGGAATGAACAAGGATGAGGTCACGATTATGAAGTCTATTTTGCTCCAATTATGTCGTAACACTCTATTCTTCCTGAAGAAAAGGCTGAGCATCTGGGTCTGCACACTTCGTCACGTGTTGCCGCAGTCTATAGCTCATGTAGCTTAGTGAGACAAGACAACAGAGGGGTAATTAAAGGCGAGATGGAAACAGGATCTCACTTTCTGTGAAGCTAAACTCACGCAGAACAGCTTGCTTTTCTCCACCCCACAATATGCTAAAAGCAAAGCTTTTCTTTTACTGACAGACATCTTAGGAACAGAAATTGTCTACATGAACACCATAGCTCAATGTGTGCTAACAGTCCTGTCACAGATTGTAAATATCTCTAAAGTTTTTGTTATGAAAACATATTTCTCTGAGTGTCTGTGTTGGCTGTCACATCCAAACAAATGAATAAATAACACCCTGGATAGAGGGCGACATTCATGATGATGAAGAGATGAAAGAGTTTGTTGTTTTTCTGGAAATGAATGGCAGAAACCGAAGTGGATTCATTCTATCTATGAATTACCATCAAATTACCCTCAAAATGTGTGATGTCATGTATAGGCTTGAATGCAGTAAGTACTAATTACCTCCAGACTGATGGCGGATTGGAGGCTCGTAACCGTGGTTCCCGGTAAGGGGTGGGGTTGCAGTAACTGATAGTTTCACATTTCTGAGGCATTAGGCTCCTCCCTCCAGCACGAGCAATGTCTCCCAACAGAAGTGCTCAGGACTCCAGCCTCACTGCAAAACAACATTGATGGACAAAATTGAGAACAGTTTGTCTTTCCAACTTGTATACACATGTACAGACTCTATACAAGGACAGTTTTGAAACATTAGACTCTTACAGTATAAACTCAGTACCAACTATAGCATTTTATAGAATAGTTAAAATTTATTGCAGATATTTTTTTATTGGTTTGTACAGTTGGGCAGTTCTACCAGCAGTAAAAGCGTCCATTAGAACAGCTGAATCTATCTACCAGGAAACATCTAAAGACTCTTTCGTGACTCACTGTTAACTTTTAAAACACTTACTGTTAACCCCTCTCAGTTCTCTTTCTGTGGTCTCGGTGTCTCTTGTACTAGCTCATATTTGGTACTCTTCTAATCAGTTCTGGAACCTGCAGCACTTCATGTGTTACGGTTTGCAAAGCTTTTGTTGTGGTATTCATAATTTGCAAGTCACCTTTTTAACATCTGCTAAAAACATTCATAATTTAATTTCATATTTTTATAACTGTGTAGGTCATATAAATGGCTTAGGCAAAACCCAATCTGCACACATTGATTTTTGCCCATTATCCCAGCTGAAGAAAACACTGATGATTTCGTAATCTGGCACAAACATTTTTTCTTGCACCTGGTTTTCATGAGCTGATTTTTGAAAGTTAGCAGCATCATGATGTACATGTAAACGCACTCAATGACCACTTCAGGTTTTGAAAGGTTGTGCAAACTGGCAAGTGGAGAACAAAAACACATTGGACACAAGTGTGTAAGCTATACATTCTGTAGTACCCTGAATATTTTGTAGTGGTAAATTTAACCACTTGCAATGGCTACAAATGCTGTGCCTCAAAAGCACATGAAACTGTACATTCCAATGAGATGGCGTGGTTATGGCTGTCTGTGATGCATTATGGGGTCTTATGGCAATTATGGAGTATTTCATGTCAAAAAGAATTAAGTCATGGTCACAGAGGGCCAGAAAGTGTTGTCTTCCACTGCGCACTAAAGTTCAAGTTTGGTTAACTCTGACCTGCAAATTTCCACAAGACATTTAACCAATGCATCACAGATTGACCTTGTGGGCAAAATTCAAATCTGCATGATTTGCAGAGTGTGACGGGTCCGATGTAATTGTGCATGCAAAAAGCGTAGTGTGACCACAGTTTAACTTAAATAGCCAATGCGGTATGCAGCAAGCACTTGTGAGGATGTAAAAGGTCATTGCACATTGAGTCCGAAATTGTCTAAAATTTTCGCACGTTAAAAAATAAATGACAAAATAAATACTTACGTTGTGTCAATCACATTTACACACTGCCTCTGAAACTTTCGTCCTTCATAAAAAATTTTTTGGATTGGGTTCGATTTTCTGCGTTTTTCACATCTGTAGCAAGCATTTTGAGAGGTGTTTTGACAATTCAGAGCCACCATACAAGC
The DNA here is from genome assembly GCA_021397915.2 of Tor tambroides. Lineage (NCBI taxonomy): Eukaryota > Metazoa > Chordata > Actinopteri > Cypriniformes > Cyprinidae > Tor > Tor tambroides. The sequence goes on along the minus strand of JAFVLL020015044.1, from coordinate 43,547 downwards.
GACCACAAAAATCCAGAATAGCAAATGACAAGTTGATCCACTTCATCTCGTAGCACAAAGCACTGTAAAGGTCCTTGCATACTGAGTTCACAGAAATTGGTGGTCGTCTTTTTAATATGTGGCTCCAGTATCGCCAGCAAAGCATCAAACTGAGCCACTGACATCCTGAAGTAAACTTCGAATCGCTCGAGATAATCCCGCAGCTCCTTAAGGAGGTGGAATGCTCCTTGCTCTCTAGTATATTTCAGGATTGGACAGACCCAATATTTCCTTTCTTTTTCTCTTTTTAAGAAGTGAGAGGACAACAAAATCATCCTCACTGCTTGAAGACTCCATTTTGTATTGTTTTGTATGGGATTAATACACATCAGACTCAGTGTGCAAAGTTTGCATGTGAAACGTTTTTTTTTTTAGGATGACGAATATGAAAAAACTGGATGCACGATAAATATCGGGCGATGTTTAATGTGCATCTTGTCAGTAAAGCCGGTTCTGTAATCAGCGGTAAATGCCATCACGTGCGTGATTTCACATTGAGCAGCATTTACTACACAGAGCCGTTGTTCACTGACAAGCTGCGCAAATCCACGTTCATTATCAGCATGGTTTTGCGCAGCTTGTCAGTGAACAACGGCTCTGTGTAGTAAATGCTGCTCAATGTGAAATCACGCACGTGATGGTATTTAAATGCCATATGCATACAAAAGTTTCGGACTCAGAGTGCAAGGTCCTTAATTCTAAAATAACTAGGCTATAAGACAGACACAGAAACCTAGATAAGAGAGAGAGAAAACACTGACGTGAAAGATTTAATAACCTGAATTGGTAACAAATTGGGTCACAGGCACAGGGCCAATTTTTTAAGAAACTGTTCAGATTTAATCCACAATTTCACATTGTGTGTCAGCTACTTTCTTACAAATATAAAAAAACGACTACATACAAAATGAGCTGCAGTAAAATGTATAGTATATAATGTCAAATGATTTTTCAAAATTCACAAGGTCAAACTACAGCTCAAAAGATTATGACAGATATAATATGGAAACAGAAATAAAACAGCATAGGCAAGTGCATTTGAAGTAAATCTGAACAGAACACATGGCTCTGGATTTCTTATGCCCATTTCCTCTCCAGGGGCTAGAAAAGCAGCCAAGCAGTTTGTTTTCAAAGAGATACTTCACCCATGAAGTGCAGATAAAGCCTGAAAAAAAAAAAGAAGAAAAAAAAAAAAGTTTTTGGAACATTATCCCCGTGTCCCATCCATAAGCCCACAACGAAACACTGGCTAATAAAACGGACACTGGCTGAGCTCACCAGTGAGGACAAGATTACATGGTCTCAACGGAGAGACCAAAACAAAGCAGATATAACTTCATTTCCTCTTTCTATCTGTGCGTTCTGAGTACTAGCATGTTCATGCAGCTCCTGAGGCAAATTCACAACAGAGCAACCACCTATAAGACTGCTAGAAGCCTACACAGTGTCAAAAAATGAACTATACAACAATGATAATGAGTGACCATTTTGTACATGCATATCTTTTGTGTTTACTCACATGCATCCACGCTATTCGGCAAGTCAATCACTGTAAATTCCTCCGCTCTGACATTTGCACAGTATTCCATTACAGAGGATAGTATGTACACAGTCTTCAGCACAGCACGTGGTTTTATTGGTCTGACTGACAACCTCCAGAATTTCACCTAAGCAGCTGTGATTGGCCGGGACAGGAGGGCTCCACTTACAAGCACGTGTGCGCCTGCCGGAGGAAATAAACGCAGGTCTGATAAGGAGCCAATGGGCTAGTCAAGATCCCTGCATGCCTATAAATGGCAAAGATAATCAATACTTTTGGACCTTCGCTGAAGAACAGGGTCGGAGCGCAGAATGTGCCTGCACGCATCTTACAAACTTTACGTGGCAGCGATGCAAGCAAAACAAGACGTGAGAAACACCGCCACACTGAAATACACACACATAACCGCACAATGCACATACGAAATCCTTTAAAGGCCCGAGAACTAATCATAATCGCACTTCCTTTACCTGAACTTGCTCTTGCTTTTCCAAAAACAATGGCACTCATTCAAAAGGAGAGGTGGGGCGGCTGCTAAGCTTACACAATGCCATTTCCAGACCGTCTAAAACAGAGCAGCTGCTACAATAGCTTTCATAGATCTTTCCAGATCTCAGGCCCTGTAAAAACGTAAGAACATAAATCAAAGAACCACGCATCTCTCACGGTACAAACCCAAGAATTTTCAGCTGCTCTTTCAAACAGAGGAGCCTTTGAGATTGTAGAAAGTGTCTTGAAGCGTTTGGTCCAAACCAAAAGGGATAAAGATACATGCCATGTCCGCAGGGCCATGTTCAGAATTCAACTCTAAAATACTGCACAGTATGCAATGTATACTGCTAAAAATTGGAATGCAAAAAGTATCTACTATGCAACGATAAGCATTTCAAACCATAGTAAGTTACACTGCAGTCACAAGTTACACTGGAGTTACCTTACTATACATTGCATGCTTAAATTAGAGATATAATCATTTTTGATTTCAAAATTACAAAAATATTTGCAGTTTTAGCAAATTGTAAGTCAAGAGATTTAATTGTGGTTGATAATAGTCCCAATGCATTCATCACACCCACTTTGCACTGAGGGATACAGTATTCCACGCAGCATGCAAATTTGGTCATTCGGCTATTCTGTGTAATTTGCATATTATAAACAGTATAAAAGAACTATCAATGCAATTCTATTCATATAAATAAATATAAACTAAAAATATACTGGACTTTCTGCACTTTTTTTTTTTCTTTCAAGACAAAGAAGCTACGTGCTAGGGATGGCTCGGTACGCGTATCGGTACCATTCGGTTCTCGGACAAATTCCAAACGGAAGTGATCATCCCTATCCCCTTGGAGTGGGGACTTTGGAGTTAGCAGGGCACGTGCGTGCCATTATGTAGTCGTTTAGAATGCACTTGGTGAAGGGAGCGATGTAATTTCATTAGCTGGCGTGTTCCCGTAACAACGCAGCACGGTTTCAATCAGCAGATGTCGCTGTTTTAATGTCATAAATGTCTTTTTATTGTTGTTAGCATAACTGTTGCAAATAAACATACATTTTTATGTTAAAAAGTTAAAATATGCTAATCTATAAAAACTAATATGTATAAAACTTAAAATATAAATTGTATTTTTTTTTTTATGCCGGTGTCCATCAGTGAATCTGCTGACGGACGGCGTGCTGCGTTGTCACGGGAACATGCCAGCTGATGATAATGAGGAAATTGCATCGCTCCCTTCGCCAAGTGCATTCCAAACGACTACATAATGGCAAGCACGTGCCCTGCTCACTCCAAATTCCTCATTCCAAGGGGATAGGGATGATCACTTCCATTTGGAATTTGTCCGAGAACCGAACGGTACTGATACGTGTACCGAGCCATCCCTACTACGTGCAATCAAATCATTCAACAAAACAATCGACTGCAAACTAGTATGCACTGATGTTTTTGTCCTAAAATTTAGCCCACCTAAAATACACTACAGCAGACTGAAGTTCACTTCCCACTGGTTCTTTATACAACTTCCCTTCCTCAGAAAACACTGAAGCAACACTGTGGTTTTCTATTTCAAATCCAGCAAAGGGAGTCAATGCATTTTTCAATGCACTTGGCATATGGACAGCATCCACTTTTATATTTGATTTGGTTCGCTTTCAAATCAAAGCACTTGGGAGTTTTCTTTCCCATAACTGAGCTGTAGATGGGTTGTGGTGGAGTTATTGTGCAATGATTTGCCTTCTTCTCAAGTTGCCTTCCTGCACGTCCTTGACTCACAAACAAGCTTGCGATTATCTTTGCCCTCTTTGTCCACTGTTGTTTTGATTGCCGACCCAAATGCATGGTTGATATATGTGCTTATGTTCAATAATTAACAAACTGTTAGCTTAGATGTCAACAATAAGAGTTATGTCTAATTCAACTACAAATGTGAAAGTCAAAACACTCAGAAATAGCAATTTTAGCATAAGATTATCATGACAAATGAGTGTCTGCTCCCAAACAGACTTGTGTACCTATTCAGTGTTTGCATTTGATATCGGAAGACTTTATCATATAGTCCAAAAACCAACCAGTGTTAACCACTCAGCAGACTGAACTCCTTCAAAAGAGGTCAACAGTAGTTAGCAAGCTAACACAAAGACAAATCAATCTGTCTCAAAGTCCTTAATGAATACATCTCACCAACTACCTGTAGAGCCTCCAATTTCCCAATAGCCATGGCTCTGAATTCCATCTCTCAATAGAAGTTCACACATGTTCTGTAACTGCTTCTGTGACACTTTGAGCGACCGTACGCGATAAGGGTGTGTGCATGTGCAATCATCCTGTTGCCAAATACTACGCTGCTACTCTGTTACTAGGAATAGTTAGGTCAGGTCAACAAGCATATCAACAGCCCAACCCAACGCAACGCAACCAACCAGGACAAGCAGCATAAAAATACAGCACCAGTATACATTGATTGCATGACCTCAGACAAAACCAGGCCTTTGAACGCTCTTTGCCTGCTGAAACCTGATACGTTGTACACACCTTGTGCAGTCTGCTGTCCAAGACAAATTTGTTGCCATTGTAACTGCTATCTGTCTTTTCTCTCGCTCTCCTATTAAATCACCCACTGTCATAAATGTCTGTAATGAGCAGACATGTGAACACAGCCGTATGATCTCATTAAGAAGGTGTGCCAGCTACGCTAATGTTCTTAGTAGGATTCGACAGACTGTCTGCAATGAGTCCTTCCCTGTGGAATGTTTTGAGTTTAGCATGAACAAAAAGTACTCTAAAGTGAGCTTGTGTATGATGGATAAGTCAAAGACAGCTTGTATTTTTCTATAAACTATGATCAAAGGTTGGGAACATTTTATGTCTTCTTTCATATTCGTTAATGCTGGATTTATTTGATAACAAAAAATACTATAAAAACAGCAATATTATGAAACATCCTTGAAATGTAATGTGTTTTCCAATATTATTTATTCAGTTATTTAGTGTCACATGATCCTTCAGAAATTATTCTAATATGGCACTCAAAGACATGTCTTATTGTTATCGATGTTGACAACAGTTGCTTAATATTTTTTTTGGACACTTTTTTTTTCTTCCTTTTTTTGGATTCACTGCTAAATAGAACGTTGACAATAACAATTTTTGAAATCTTTTGTAACATTTTAAATGTTTTTACTGTCACTTCTGATGATTTAATGTGTCCTTGCTCAAAAGTACTAATTTCTTTTCTTTTTCTTTTTTTTTTTTTTTAAATTTGGAATGGTAGTGTGTATCAGCGTCCCAAACTTTTTTCCTGTAAAACTTTAAAAACCACCTATTAAAGTACTTTTTAAGAAGGAAATAGAGTAACTAGTAGCATTAAATACATGAGTGTCCACTAAAATATGCTTAACCGTTAATGGTATCTTACAGAAAAAAAAAAAAAAAAAATCACATGCTGGTGACTGTCCACCATTCAAATATAAATAAATAAATAGAACATTTTCAATGACTAATACAATAATGTCCATTTACATAAAACTAACCAAATGAGGTCAGCTTGTTTAACTGGATTTTATCATCATAAATCATTGCAAATATGGAAAGAACAGGCCAATTATTCAGTCCATTAGTCATTCAGCCAGATCACCGGGTGAATTTTAAAAGTGTGTAGTTTAGTATGTATTGTTTGTTTAGCATTTCTGCCCACAAACATATTAGACCAAAAACATTATGTCAAACAAAAAAAAACTTGGTCAGAGGTAGACAGAAAAGCTGCATGCATTAAGACTGCAATAATAATTGTGGAAAACAAAGGCTCTGGATTTCACATGCCACTCAAATAATGCCGAGTTTGTCAGACACGGCGCAAAATTTTGCCACACAAATACTTCAAAGCACTTCAGGCTTGATGAAAAACACACCAAACCCCAGTTCCAAAGGGGCAATGCAATCCCAACCACATACTATACTGAAGACCTGCCTACGTTCAAGACAAAAGCTTGTCCCAACCTGCTGGGTATTTCTTCCCTGCGAGAGGTTTGTATAAAAGCTTTCAGTGGTTTTCAGAGTGAGGTAAGGTACACCTTTCTGCTTCACACTTCCCTTTAGTCTGCCACATGACTCCAGGCCGAGTGGCCAAACAGGTTTTCTTAAGCTGCGTAAGCAGTCCAGTTGTCAGACTTCCCTCGCAAGTGCTCACTGCGTTCAAACAGGTGGTCGGGCTCAATTGTGTTTTATGAAGTGCTCACTTAACTAGGTATATTCTCACTGTATTGCATAAGGCAGCCATCAAAAGAGGGCTGCTGTAATTCTGCACGTTTCAACATGACACCAGTTGCTTAAATCAATACTTTTGCATGCCAAATAAACTTAAAATTCCTGCCAAATAAACCAACCTCTTGATTGGACTGATAAGGGGAATTGTTTAAACTACTCATTAGAAATGGTCCAAGACTATATGCTAGACTTCTGTGGCATAACTAAAATAACTTGTCTAAACACCAAAAACTTCATTTGTATGTAATCACTATACAATTATGGTATGCCTCTGTATCACACTAACTCATTTAAGAGTCATTTACTGGTCAGGCTGGTGTTGAACTTTCCGGGTTGTGTATTACAAAAGCAATGTTTGCTTTAAAACAACTTTGTGTGTTCTGCGCCTCTCCAGTTGTTCACAAAGATATGACTGAAATCTAGATTAAAAGACCTTACAGAAGGAAAAAAATAAATAAATAAAACACTGACCCGCCTAAAAAAAAAAAAAAACCTGAAAAAGTAAAAGCACATGAATCTGAGTAAACATGGCCAAGCGGATAACAAAAGGACAGCAGAAAATTGCCCCACCACCACATCACCATCTAACAAATAAAGCATGAGGACGTTTATCACATCTTTAACGGGATGTGTAAGACTGGTTTTGACATGCCGCATAACAGCTGACCAGCAAAGATAAAAGCCACTCTTTGCACTCCTGATCTGCAATTACCAAAACTGTAGAGCTTCAAAATGCTTATTCCACCTCCCCCCCTTATGGAAAAACAAGGCTTGCGGATCAGCCCACTGTTGGTAACAACTGACCTGTTGAAAACAAGCTAGGCTTCAGATCAAAATTTGGCTGCAAGCTTGACTTCAGGAAAGCAAACTTGCACAGACTACAAAAAAAGTAGAGATTATTTTTGTATGACCGATTTTGGTAAAGATCATTTTTCTAAGTGTCTGATAACCAAGTGACTGATAGCCAACAAATGGCTATAAAAATATTTGTAAGTAACTTTTAAATTAGACAAACAATGCATTAAAATAGCAAATTATTATACTTAATCTATTTATTTCTGCATCCGGTGAGACTGAGGTGCTGGCATCAACACCTTACGCAGGGGCAAAGTTCAGAAGCTTAATCAAGTAGTTAAACATTATAATGTTCTTTGCTGCTTTAGTGTCTCACTCACCTCCAACAACGTACCATGTTTTCTCAAGTCAACTAATGCACATGAACACCATTATGTGTCTGTGTTTGGGTTAAATGATAGCAGTTAGGTAGAATGATCTCTATGGAAGACACAGAATCATATCTTCATAATCAGCATGTATTTGTGGACATATCCTCATAATAGGGCTTATGATGGGTCTGCTTCAGCATGTTTGCCTAAATTCCCATTTGTATGTAATCTGAAAGACTACAAGTGTTAGAAAGTCCTTTCAAATGTGACTGAATGAAAAACAATTTACCTAGAGCCATTATAACTCTGTATATCTGAAGTACCTTAAAACTCTCTACAGTGTAAGACACACTTTTTTAAAGGATTAAAAACAAACCTGAAACTTAAATGTAAATAAATAAAATGGAGAAAACAGCAACAGGCCATTGCACCAAAAAAAAAAAAAAAAAGTCGACAAGAAACTTATTATGGACCACAAGTTAAACATGAGTAATTTGCACGCACTTATACCCATTTTAAAAAGACGTCACTAAAAATAAAAGCATATATAGTTTAAATTTTTTTTAAAAAATAACTCAAAATAATAAATGTAATACTGAGGCGTCTATCCTCATTAGCACTAAAGCTAACTGACAGAAACGCCATCACATACATCTGCTCTTTGAAAGAGAGAAAAATAAGAGTACTTAAACGTTTATATGCACGTAAAATACACATGCATAATCAATAAATCATCAAAAATAAGTCATTTAGAGTCTGTAAAAAAGGATGTATGTCCTGTTTCGGGGGTGTTTAAATGCTAGTTCCGCTCAGCATATGCCAAACCGAGTAAACAGGAAAAAACGCTACATTTTCATCACTTTAGATGCAAGTTAAAGCCATTGAAACTCAGTTAACGCCACATATAAAGGTATTTATGACTGACACGTAGGAGTAATAAGCCAAACATAAAGAAATAGAAGATTTAAAAACTGACCTGAGCAAAAAAATAGAATAAAAGTCGAAACGGAGAGGTGAATTCAGTTGCTGAAGGGGGAACTCTTTATCGCCTTGTTCTTCTGTCTTTACTGGGGTGAATTCATCTCATCTTGTCACAATTAAGTCGTGTGTCCTTCAGGACTTAACGCTTCATGTCTGCGTGTGTGTGTGTGATCAAATCAGGTGAGCGCGCGGCGCAGCGGGCACTGCCTCATATGTTGCGAGCACGCGCATAAAGACACGCGTGCGAGCGTGCACGAATCCACCCAGTACAGAAATAAAGAGCACCGCTTGGGATGGGCAAAATGTTTTTGTTGTTTTTTTAAATAGCATACATTTTTGCGGGAACAATTAATAGCATATTTACTTATTAGCAGTAATAAACCATTAAAATTTATGAGACAATATATGAGTCATTCTTAAAGTAAAACACCTTTTTCTGTCCAAGAGGATGATTTGATGATTTTAATGATTTTATACATAGAAATAGTAGGCCAAAATAGTGAAATAAAAAAAGTTTAAAGTTTATATACGTTATGTTTTATACGGTTATTTATTTATTTATTGCACTGTTTCGGGCTTCTGTTTCTATTATATAAAGTAATTAAACAATACAACTCTATAGAAAACTATTCTTGAATTACAAAAATCAGTGATAACAAAAATCATTCAAATCACAATGGACAGATAAGTTACCCTATTTGAGGAATCTCACATTTTCTGATAGAACATGAATTTAAACCAGAAAATACACTATACATATATAAATATATGATGTGAGTGGGTTAATATAGCTTTTGTGATGTAAAATACACAGAAACACGACACAAAGGAACATTCTTGAAATTTGTGCACATTAGTTATACAACGCTGGAGGTTTTTATCTGTGGGTTGCAACAGGGTTCAGCTCTTTAAAGAGTCATCAGGTGCTTGAGGCACTATATAAATAGACCTCTGCATAATTGAGGTCAGGTCTATTAGATTTCTGCCAGGGCGTCTCTGACAGACTGTTTCCATGATTAAAAATGTAACACTGCCTTGACTTCAGTTTACGCTGCTGTTATTTTATTGATATTAGGAGCTGGCAGTAAAAGTGTAATCCACAGATCTTACAGAGGATTGTAATTACATGCACACCACTCAGTGTTTACATCTGTTGTTGTTTCTTTAATCATGGGATCATTAAACCGAGAATCATCATCTTTGGCACTGGTTACAGATGAAGGTGATCTACATTTATAAAATCCTATTTTATTCCAGTTCTAATTTCTCGATTGGCCAATATCACATTCCCTATTATGACCCCCACCATTATTGTTTGCAGCATCATAATTGTAGCGGACTTTGCAAGTGTATAATCAATGGTACTTCAATATCATATCTCTCACGTATCAATATAAAACTAATCTTGCTAATTTTCCGTAAAATATTTCTTTCCTTTTGACCCCATCATTCACCCTTATCACAACCCAACCCTTCCCAGATAGTAACAGGCCCACCTAGAGGTAACAAAGCTAATTACAGCAGGATTTGCATGCAAATTTATATCACTCTAACATTTGTAGTAAATATAAACTCTTACTGACACACATAATGTTTGATTGATAATGTTGATGATTCCTGGAGGTAAAATTATTTGAACGTGGTTGAATAGACATCAACATCTCACATATCATTGTTAAGAGCTGACTTTGACCAAATCTGTAACATGATTTCACTGCAGTGTCTCCAAATTAACAGAGTTGAGGGTGACATCATTGAAGATACTAAGAGCTCTGATCTGGTTGAGCTCACGGATCCGATGTTTGAATTCCAGAAGGTGCGATTTGTTCACAGCCACTTTGAATTCAGTGTCAGTGCATAAGATCTTCATCTGAAATGAAAAGTAAGTTGAATCAGTTGCAAATGAACAAACATGGAACAGAGCATGTAGTTTTGACCAAACATGGCAGGAGACAAAATCATAAACTTGCAAAAGAGTTTTGTTGCAGTATTTTTAGTGATGCTATTTCAGGACCTCTTTTTCTGCTTTTCCCCACTGACATCCAGCTATCTGATATCTTAGAAATTCTCTAATGTCTTTAAACACAATGAGGGCCCGACTGTAAATATTTAAGACATTTGTTTAATCTAAGTAAAAAAAACTGAGATGAAAAAGAAACAAAATTGTTTGGTGCCATGCTCACCTCAAAAGGCTTTCCTGGGACAAAAGGGAAGGAGGGGAGCTCGCGCTCTTCTTTGCCCCACTTGTTTCCAATCATGCTGTTTCGCACAATCACTTGCCTTCCGTCTTCATTGAAGCGGGGGTTTAGATGAAACGCAATATCGTTGTCTCTTTTTAAATTAACTGTGAAACTAAGTGGAGGAGAAAATATAAGAATACACACAAAGAAATCAGAGGGGACATCACAAATAAGAAGCTTGTGATAATTGTTATATAATAACAATGAAATCAAAACTGGCCACGTGTAATTTCTTGATGTAACTTAATTTAATACAAGTCTCATTGTGAACAATTCATCAGTGCACATTATTTACAAGCAAAATGTTTGTCTTTGTAATCAGTTACCAAAATGTATCAAAACTTAAAAAATATTTACGCTTAAATTTAAAATCTGTGTATTTAAACTGCATATAAAATTTCCATTCACGTGGATTATGGTTTTAACAAACTAATTAATAAACTTAATGTGATGCATATTTATCAGTCATACATAAACAAGTATGATTTCTGCAATGGTACTAATAATAGAATCAGTACTGATAATAATTATTAGTTTTTTTTTAGTGCTAACAGTATTAATAATAGTACTAATGTGTTTTAAAAACACAATAACCAGGTTTATATATTTATCAACAAATTCAATTTGCTTGAATCTCATAATTGAATATTGCTTGTTCCTCTGCTAGCCATATTTAAACGGAATTCATACTTTTTAACTCAATGAGTGTCATTATTTTTACAGTGAAAAATTAATGCTGAATAAAAGCATTTTGAAAAACTATTTAAATAAAATCAAATAGATGCAAATAGTTAATAAATAATATAATAATAATAATAATAATAAAAAAGTGCAGAAATCTTACACTTTTCATTTATGTATGACTGACATATATGCATCACAGGTTTATTAGTTAATGTAAAACTATGTAATCCAAATGTATGGAAATTTTATTCGCAATTCAATACATGAATCTTAAATTTAGGCCTAAATATTAATTAGTGCATGTACTGTATCGATAATAAGAGATGACTGCTAAACTGTTGTGTATGTGTGTTGTTGTTCTTACTGTTTAGCATTGGGTTTGACCTCTCCAACGACAGTGATGAGCATCTTGTTATAGGCTCCACTTTGTAGCGGGAGGTCAAATGGTACATTCTTGCAGCAAAAAAAAAAAAAAGAAGTAAATTCATAGTCCATTCAAATTCATAGAAACCAAGAACCACTGCATTGTTTTTAACACAGAACATTCAATTTGACAAGATTCAAAACATTTGGAGAACTGTGTATTTATTCTATAGAACAAACTATGATGGTTGTACAAATCCAAGAAGTCTGAAAACATCTTACTAGTGCTCTTGGAGCTTGGCCAGGAGCACCATAAGGGCCGGTTTGTGGTGCAGGTCCAGGCCACCCAGGAGCTGTAGGTTGCCCAGGCTGTCCAGGCCATGCTGGTTGGTATGGTTGCCCTGGCCAGCCCGGTTGGTTTGGCTGCGCAGGCCAGGTGGGGTTAGCGGGCTGACCAGGCCAGGTGGGGTTGGCTGGTTGACCGGGCCATACTGGGCCTCCTGCTTGCTGATTAGTTTGCTGTGGGAAGTCAAGGGCATCTGAAAGCTGAAACAGAGCATAATGGAAATTATAACATATTTGTTGTGCTAAATTAGATAAATAGAATTACTGAGGTGATAAAAATGTACTTACATCCATGATATCTGAAATCCAAACAGAGGGAAGACATTGTTAATTTTGCAAAAACAAATGGTTACGCACTGGCCATGCTATACTGTTAGCAGATACATTTTGTTTATTAAAACATTATTTTATTAAATTATTAGTTCATCCAGAATTAAAAATTACTGAAAATTTACTCACCCTCAGGCCATCCAAAATGTAAATCAGTTTGTCTCTTTATTTGAATGATTTAGAGAAGATTTTGCTTTCCAATGGATCCTCTGCAGTGAATGGGTCCAAACAGATGATAAAATCATCACAGAAATCCACAACACGACTCTAGTCCATCAACTAATGTCTTGTCAAGCGAAAATCTATGTTTGTCAAACAATTTCATCATTAAATTGTTTTTAACTTCAAATTGTTGCTTCCGACTAAAATATGAGTCTTCTATCAATAAAATTGCTTTCTCCGTGCAATGAAAAAGTTACCTCATCTAAATCAGGAAAGAAATATGCACAGATCAAGCACCATTTACAAGTGAAAACAGTTCTAAAAAAAATATGTTGCTGGATTTTTGATGTGAGAGGACAACAGAGGATGGACTTCTTCCACTGGAGGAAGCGTTATTATGGATTACGGACTAGTATTTTGGCCAGAAACAGTTTGAAGTTAAAAACATACTAATTATGGATTTATTACAAACATGCAGCTTTTCCCTTCACAAGAAGTTAACTGATGAACTGGAGTTGTGTTGTGGATTGTTGTGATGTTTTTATCAGCTGTTTGGACTCTCGTTCTGACGGCACCCATTCACTGAAGAGGATCCATTGGTGATCAAGTGATGTAGTAAGTTATGCTAAATTTCTCCAAATCTGTTCTGATGCAACAAACTCATCTACATCTTGGATGGCATCAGATTAAGAAAATTTTCAACAAATTTTCAGTTTTGGGTGAACTATTTCTTTAAGCAAATTCACAGCCCTGAATGCACAAGGTCAATCTTTCCACTAAAACATAGTCTCTAACATATAAACTAAGGTTAATAAGGGTGCATTTGAGTGATAAAAGTAAAGCAGTTTTTGAAAACACCAATAAATTGTCAATGTTTGTTTTAAAAATGATATCAATTTTATTACTGGTACCCTGGAGTACATTACATCCTCCCACGAGCTTATGACTCACTCATCCATGAAACCACCCACCACACCCATTGCACTGTATGAATGGTGAGCCGGAGGGGATGCATGATGATTACAATAGCAGATAATGCAGTGTATATATATATATATATATATATATATAAACCTATGTGAATCGCAATAAATGCATGCTCTTCTAGAGATGCATGTTAAATCAAATAAAGTTCCCTTGAAATGGCTTTGGGTGCATTATAACTTACACGGCTAACATGTTTTGGCTTTTAAAGTAAGAATGTGGAATATCTGTATAAAAGTTGCACATAAGCATACATCTCTACAACCTCAAATCAATCTAAACTATTCCCCTACAGCAAAAGTTTTTGTGCAATCTGCATTCAATTGCAACTTGAACAGTGCAAGTTTAGACGCGTTAATAGGCCTGTGGGCCTGTGAATCACATGAAGGCATGTGTTTAAAACTAGCAAAAGTACAATCTTTCTTTTAAAAGTGTATATGAAGATTGATTTTAAGATCAAGAGAAACATTCGGTCAAATATATCCAGATGTTTGACTCATAGTGTAAGAAGTAGCGTTACGTATGTCACTTATTTATGTTAGCATCGTAATGTTTATGTAAAACTCATTCACTTTTTACTTGAAGTTAAAACATGAGTTTAGGCCTGTGAATCACATAAATCAAGCAAAAGTACAACTAAACTCTATCTTTCTTTCAAAACTGTTGATATCTGTAAAACTCTAAAGATGTGTTTCATGTCAACATTACAGGACCACTTTCTGTTTGCACCGGAAAAACTCATCAGCCACACACATCGCTATGCAAACACAAACACCAAATTCAAATCTATTAACCCTGAAGATGCTTAGAAAGTTTGGGAAATGAGAAAAGAAGACATATACCTGTGTTTGTGCTGTTGGTGTTAAACAGGTGCTGCTCTGCAGAAGCAGTAGGTATACAGACAGGAATTCCGGGTGGAGTTCATAAATACCCCCGAAAACCCTCCCCAGCTCTTCTAAGAAGAGACCGCACCCACACAATACAGTCACATGGCCTGATTACCATAGGGAAATATGATCAGTCAGAGGAGAGGAGAGACTATGAATAAAGTTTTTAACAAGTATGCCGAAACGTTCTTATCTGATTGAGTCAATATTGGCTCTTCACTTTGTTCTGGAGGTTATCCACCTCAGTTCATTTGAGGTGCTTAACCTCCGGATTACACATGTGTTTTAAGGTTGGGTGTAAACGGGGGAATTCAAGGAGTTTCCTCTCTCTTTTTTTTTTTTTTAGTTTGAACGAAACAAAAGAACCGATAAATGAAAAAAGCCAAGTTGCCTTGGCAACTAGGCAAGGATTGGAAAAGCTGTTCATAGTTCAAAACATGTAGCATTTGCATAGTAACTGGCATTACATGGCTGTTTATATACAATGGACAAACCTATTCATTCATTATTGCTACTTTTTCCCCCACATTTTGTAATGGTACTGAAATAACCAAAAGCTATGAATTAACACAAATTGCAGTGCTGTGACCAATAATTTCTTAAATTCACCACCTTTTGCAGTAGTGCATCATGGGATGCTTCTTAGACAGTATTGAAGGTGTTCCCATGTATGTTGAACATGCGAAAACTGCTCTTGCTTCACTATATGGTGGTCCACCTCATCAGATTAAAAAAAATTAGATTATAAATAATAATAAAAAAATAAATCAAATAAAAATAAATTCATCCATCTATTCATTTTCCAAACTGCTCATCCTATGTAGGGTCAAGGGAATTCTGAAGCATAATAATAATAATAATAATAATTTTGTGGTAACACCTTACAATAAGGCCCCATTAGTTAATGCATTAACTAATATTAACTAACAATGAGCAAAACATTTGTTACAGTATGTATTAATATTTGTTAACGTTAGTTAATAGAAATACAACTCATATTGGTCAGATCTATTAAACAATATGAAGACACAGCTTTTGTTTTAATAAGTCGTGGCCTAACGGATAGCAACTTGGACTTGTAACCTGAAGGTCACAGATTCGAGTCTCAGGTGTGGCAGGAATTGATGGTGGGGGGAGTGAATATCCAGCGCTCTCTCCACCCTCAATGCCATGACTGAGGTGCCCTTGAGCAAGGCACTGAACCCCCAACTGCTCCCTGGGTGCTGCAGCATTGGCTGCCCACTGCTTTGTGCGTGTTGTTCACTACTCACTGCTGTGTGTGTGTACTTGGGTGAATTAAATGCAGAGCACAAATTCTGAGTACAGGTCACCATACTTGGCCACACGTCCTTTCCTTTAATGTATTAGTAAATGTTGAAATTAACATTAACTAAGATGAATAAAAGCTTTAGAAGCAATTTCCATTATTATGTTCATGTAGTTAAACATTCATCTACAAAAACTAATCTTATAAAAGATGGCTTTAGATCAAAAGGATTTGAAGATCAAGAGAAACATTCAGTCAAGCATATCAAGACGTTTTACTGGTACTGTAAGTGTATATATATCACTGATTCATGTTAGCATGGTAATGTTTATGTAATTCTGATTCATTTTCTACTTCAGTTAAAGCATGTTTTTAGAAAAATCACAATGGGCACAATTTGCTTCTACAAATGCAGATCTTTAAGTTTCTATTAAGTTATAAACATACATTTGACTTTATTAATCATTAAATATTAATGGAAGGCTGTATTTGTCAGCAGGTTATTCTGTGTTCTGATTAAATAATGCATGGCAATCGGAGCCAGCTTTAAATCAATTATAAATGTTACATTTTATGCATGGAGCCATGAGAGAGGGCAAGATCATGAATATATTTCTGACATAAAGAACTCATTTTTATCATTTAAATTTAAATTTAATTATATTTTTTAACCAAAATATTTTAATATAAATCCTACTAGCTAAAAAGGACAGTCAAATTAACATTGTGTTGTATTGTTGTATTATATTTTACGCTATTATATTGGACATTTAAGATGACATATGGCTGATGATAAGTAGAAACAATATGAAACCTCAGTATAGCATCCATTATAAAAAGACTATATCCATGGAGGAAAAACCCTTCATAGGATATAGTAAGGATATAATCATCAAAAATCTAAGTATAATAAATTTCACTCCAATTGTATTCAGTACAGTATTTGAAAGTCATGCACTGCATAACCACTAGATGGCGTGTTTACTCTGTAAATAAGGATCAGTGATGTGAGATTATACTAATGGGGGTTTCTTTAAAGCCTTTGTTCAAACATGCCACAGTATTTTCCAGACAGCCTTAAACGCCTTAATTTGGCATTAATACAAATCAAACAAAGGCTAATGTTCATGAACAAAACTTCAGTCACTCTTGTTTTTTTTTTCAGAATGCTTGTACAACATACAACAAACCACATGCTTCCCTAATTTTCTGTATATTTAATCAAGATGTTTAACAGGAAATATGATCTATCTTTCATTATGCAGGGTGTAAATTTTTACATAATGGTTCACTGACATCTATAACTAATGTTTGGCTGGCAAGGAAATGTTCATAAGGAGCCTGAAATCTGTTTTATTAACACTAGGGGTCAATCTAGGACTTTAAAGCAGCGGGTTCAGACGTCATAAGGTGATTGGTTGATAGGGGTGAGGGGTCAAATGTGTGTTGACCAATATTCACGATTGATTAAGCTTGATAAGACAATAAGTCTAAGAACCTAAACACAAATGTAATTTTTAGTGTTGATGCTTATCCTTATTCAGTTGTTCTGAGTGTAAATTATTAAACAGACATCTACAGAAAAACCAGTGATGGATTTTTTTTTAGATATTGACCAATGTCTTCCATTAATGTCTTTCTTCATGTGCCCTTTTTTGCTCTTTATTGATTATATGCCGAAATCCAATATTTTGTTTAGGACTGCAGACAATCACATTGAAATTTTAGCTTATCATCAACAAGATCATCAGCACCTGCCTTTATCAGAACATTCAGGAATTTCACACTGTTTATAAAGTCTGTGTAACTGGATCTGGCAAAGCCGTTGCAAAGAATTGCCTGTGAAAGCAATTAGTGTAGTCTAGGAATGCTTTATTGTATTTTTTGGACAGTATCGCTGCTGTTGTGAAAACAGGAGAGAGAATATTTTTTTCACATAGAAAAGATGCAGTTCTCTATGTACTATTATTTATGAACTAATGTTTAGGGATCTTGTTTTTTTAGAACATTCCTCCGAAATACCCCCTACCGAACATCTTTATTGGAATTTCCTATTAGCGTCTTCCTGAGCACTAGCGTAAAGAGGGCATGTTTGTTTAGGCTTGTTTGATTATCTGAACTATTTCACCATGTCCAAACATAAAAAAAGCATAACAAGCAGAGCCTAATTGTTTTGTGCGAGAGCTCTCTTATCTGTCCCAGCGGAATCAAAACAAAAACAATCACTTTTTTTATTCTGGATCTCATATCTGAATTATGAGCCTCATCAGGCCTCTTCTACCCCCACCACAACTGCACAAAAACCTCCTTGTATACACGTAGCTGGCCTCATAAATGCAGTATTCACTCTCTCTTTGCCGTTCCCTGGAATTGCTCTTTGTTTTGCTGGAAGGTCATTTATTTATGTGCTCTTACAGTCAGTTTGAACAGAAAGAGCTTACTGATCCCTGCACCTAAAAACTGAATGCAATCTTGTTCCCACAGCATTTTTAGATATAAATTATACTATATACCTCTAATGAGGTGGATTGTTACTTTTTAGGTAATCAGAATGACATGTTTCTCCTAGTGGATGATAAAACAGGTCTATCTAAGAAATTAATACTATTTTATTTATTTACAAAAGATTTCTATTAAAAAAAAAAATTCTATTCATCAAAGAATCCTGTGGAAAAAATCATGGTTTTCAAAAAAATATTAAACGTATATTAATATTATACTAAATATTAATAATTATAAGAATAATAATAATAAGACAGCAGCAAATCAGCATATTAGAATGATTTCTGAAGGATCATGTGACACTGAAGACTGGAGTAACGGTGGCTAAAAATTCAGCTTTGCCATCACTACTGTAGAATAAATTACACATTAAAATGCTTTAAAATAGAAAACAGTTATTTCCAATATAGTAAATTCCAATAAAATTTCCAATAATACTGTTTTAGTCTATTTTTGTTAAAATAAATGCACCCTTTGTGATCTTAAGAGACTTCTTTCCAAAATAATGAAAAAAAAAATAAAAATCTTACCAGCCTCAAACTTTTGAACAAGTACAAAATCTACTTTTCTTATTTTTGACTTACAAATAATCACTGAGATCCAACTGCAAAAATAAAAAGAAGAAATGAAACCAGAACATAAACACTGCACAAATCTTTGAATGCACTGATGTAGTTTATGAATTTAAATTAAGCTAATTTGCTCTTGATGATGTAGGAAGATTGTGATCAAGTGAATTAGAGTTGAAAGAAATTAGTTTGAAGCTTGCTTCCAAGAAAATGGGTTGGTTTATTTCTCCTTCAGAGATGGCTGGAAGGGCTTAACTAAACACGACATTCAATCTAATGCTTGGCTACTCTATGTTCCTGTTGGAAGCCCAGTGTTTAATGGCAGAAGCAGACAGAACGCCTCTGCGGCACGAGGGGAACCCACATGATAAAGTCAAATGATCGTTGCAACTGAGAAACCAAACCAAAGGCGAACGCATTCTAAAGGCAGACGGTTCTCTCATCAGTGATGGCAATCAGACCTTCCACGGGCTGGAACCCATTCTGCATTTTTCATTTGCTGACCGTTCACCTAAAAACCACTATGACGCACAATTTATTTACCCTTTATGCATGATCAGCAGTGTCCCAGACTCAAAGCAGCAGTCTTGGCTTTGAACAGAAGAGCAGAAGGATATTGCTGACCAAAGCTCCATACTTTTCGATGAAAACTGGTCTGCTATTGAAAGTCGCACCTTTTAAACAGAACAAAAACACCCTCAGTGCATGGTTGAGAATTTGAAAAATTGACAAAAAGACATTTCTAGAATTTTACGAGGTCAAAAAAGCATGTTAAGGCAAAATACCTGACAGCACAAAGCAGAGATAAACTACTTTTGCTTCTGCAGAAGCTCTGGGAATGTTGAAAATGTCATCAAAATCATGCGCTAGCACTTACTCCTGAGTCCTGCATCATATGATGATGGCATTTTAGTTCGTTCCTTCATAATAGGACGCTTCAGTCCTCAAGGTCTAGTGCCTGGCCTTTATTTAGGAGTGCTTGAGACATTTTTGGCCTTGAATCCTGCAAAACAGTTTCAATAGAGCTAAACTGGAAGTATTTGAAGAGACTTTTCAAATTATGAATAGATAACATGCTTTTAGGAAAATGTTAATTGCATTCATTGTTCATTTATTCATTCTTTAAAGAAAGAGTTCACACAAATATGACAGCTCTGTCATTTTTTACTCAACCTCATGTTGTTTCAAGGCCATATTCTATCATTTGTTCTATGGAACATACTGTATAAAGAGGAAATTTGAACAATATTCATGCAGTTTTATTTTGCATACAAGGACAATTCATAGCGACCATGTCTATCAAGCTCCACAATGGACCAAAAACACAATTAAACCACCATAATCAAAGAGTTCTGAAGCTATATGATAACTTTGTGTAAGGAACAGACCACATACATATTTGTAAGCTACGTTCAAGGTGTTTTATCTCAATTTTGGAGCTTGACAGACATGTTCACTATGAACGAAAACAGGTGCCATGAAAAAAATTTGGGATGTCATTCAAGTGAGAAAATCCTCATTAACCACATACAGTAAATATCTGACACTTGATTGCACATTAAATACTGTAATCAACATATTTCTTGGCTGGAGACTGCAGTGACAAAGTCTCACTAATGAGCTTCACTGCTACGCATGTGAAGAGCAAATACTCATGCATCAAGAGACAAAAACAAAGCTAACAAGCTGTCAAACAAAAGCAATGGAGAGACAATCAAGCCGTCCAACTGTGTCTACATTCAAGGGCTGCAGCGCGGATTAAAACTGAGAGATTAAATTAATGCAAACATTTGTAACCCCAAAACCAGACAACAAAGAGCTGCTCTGTGGAGAACCCACTGCATGCCTATGCTGTAATTATAATCATTCTTTAGATGCTCGGAGAATTGGATGAGCCAGTTTAAAGTGAGATGAGGCTGCATTTATGCCAATATGTTTCCACTCCATGCAGGCATCAGCAACAGGGTTCACCGGAGCAAAACATTAGCTGAGTAGGTTGAATCCGACCTGCCGCTGGGCAGAGGACAAGAGACCGCATATGTAGTGCAACCTCACACTGTCTCCACTCAACCCCCCCTCTTTTTCTCACACATGTACATGCATGCACACATTGCCGTAGCCAGCTATGAGGTCACCAAGGTCCGGACATCTGTAATTTTTTCATGTTCAAAAATAAAATTTCTGTGAATGACTAATTTGCCATTTAAAACTCCTTATATGAGTGTCTGCATGTATAATTCAGTTTAGACAGTTTGCAAGAATGTTTAGCATCTGCTGGCAAAGTGAAAAAGGCTTGAGAGCAGGGTTCAGTGTTGCCAAGTTTGTGGTTTTCCCATGGAATTGGGCTACTTTAACACCGTGTCCGCAGGTTGAAGCGACCCCAATAACATGAAATTTAGCCCCTGGAATGTGAATTGTACCAGGGGAACCCTGTCGAAAAATGTGTATTTTGTTGTGAAAACCTGGGAATCCTTTGCAACAAAACCCGCCCAATTGCTACTCAAATTGCATTTCGAGTGGGATCCACCGACCAAAATCGTGATCCGGGGGGAAAATACACATTTTTTAACGGGGTTCCCCTGGTACAATTCACATTTCAGTGGCTAAATATCACGTTACTGGGGTCACTTCAGTCCGCGGACATGAAAAACAACCTACGGCTACAGTGTTAAAGTAGCCCTATTCCGCGGGAAAACCACGGAGTTGGCAACACTGGTTCCACTGATCCAGCTATTATAAGCATCTTTGGACTTGTCTTTTCTACTTAATTTGACAATTTATAAAGTTAATAAAGCATCAAGTTGCAGTTTAGGGTTAGCGATATCTTTATCTTATCTTATTTACAAGTTTGAACAAATTAATTTTTTTCGCCTCTGTTTTTATTTGTACACATAGCTTAGCAATATCTGGCAACACTGCATTGCCAGCACTTAAACTGACAGTAATCAAAAAAGCCAACGGACATGATACCACATTCAGTAAGGAAAACACAAAAAACATGTTATTATCTGTCAGTAACATTATCATCGCTATCAAAAACAGTAGCATTTAACACTAGTAGGCTACACAGATCTGTAGAACAAGTAGGTTACAGAATAAAATGAAAAATGCAAACACTAGCCATGAAGAAGTATATGCTTTCATTCAGTGTAGTAGTTAAATTTTCACAAAATCATGCTAAAAACATTTATAAGACAGACAAAAGTTGTCATCTATATAGCAATGGTTATTAATGAAGACTATAACAGTAATATGTATTTTTACATGAATTATAAACAAATGATAAAATTAATCACCATTAACATATAGTAAAGTATTAACAAATTTTGATACAATAAATATGGTGTAATTTAACAATGTCTGTCCCTCCAAAACATCTTTCACAAACATCTATATGTCTGTCTCTTTTAAAGTGTTTAGTGTATATAATGAGTTGTATTTGCAGGGGTTATTATTGCACAATTCTTAACCCCACCCCAGACCTCACTCATTTTCAAACCCTGGTTACGGCCATGCATGCACATACGCACTGAGAGATAGAGAGAGAGCGGTCAATCAACCTGTCTGGTGCGCAGATGTCTTTCATGGATAAACCAAGGAGGCTGACTCATGTCACTGATGCTGAATGGGACATCAGTCAGGGAGCTGAGACTCTGAGATAGCCTATTATCTGCCATTAACTACAATGTTGGCTGCCCATGTCTACACTAAGGAAATACACAGGGGGATAGAGGAGGATGAACCATTATTGCTTCAAATTTTAGACACTAAAGGCCTTTTTGTAGTTTGTTTGCTCAACTTAATGTTGAAATAGCCATATACAGATGTATATTTATCATAGAGACAACCACCTAGAAAACTCAGCAACCAACCAGAACACATAGCAATCATCCAGAGCACAAGTAACTACCCAGAACACCTTTGCAACACCTTAGCATTAGTCTCAGACAGTGTTGGGGGTAACGCATTACAAGTAATGTGAGTTACGTAATCAGATTACTTTTTTTAAAGTAACTAGTAAAGTAACGCATTACTTTTTAATTTAGAAGGAGATATCTGAGTTAGTTTTTCAAATAACTAACGCCAGTTACTTTGTTTCCCATGTCTTGACTGACAGCTCTCGTGTTGCCATGTTGAGAGAAATTGGGAGTAAGTGCAGAGGCGTTGTGCATGATGTTTACTGTATTCTAGACTAAATATGAACATGTATTTACTCATCTCACCTGCACAAAAACAGATTCAGTATTCCTCAAAAGGACTAAAAAGTTAAATGTTAACTCAAAATATTATAAAAACCTGCAATAATTAAATGTTAAATAAGAGAAATATCATTTATGTATTTAATCCCATTTTATTAACCAATGTCTTTGCTACTGACCTTCGATGACCCAATTTAACCATACTAAGCAAAAATGACACATTTGTGTTTGATTTTTGTTACTGCCGAATAGTGTTGAACTTTCTTCTCCTGAGTCATATTCTTCATGCAATTTGTTTGAGCTGCGCCCTCTACTGTACAGACATGAGTTTACATTTCCTTCAGCCTGAGGCGTATTCATTTCACTTTTGTTGCGAAAGGGCTTTTACATTTGTGAAAGAATTTTTTTATATTAAAAACGAACAAGCAAGCCCTGCCCAGATTTAAAAAGTAACTCAAAAGTGATGTAACACATTACTTTCCATAAAGAGTAATTAAGTAACATAATCAGTTACTTACGCAATATTGTAATGTATTACTTTTAAAAGCAACTTTCCCCAACACCAACTCACAGATTTCAAGATATTTCTCGGCTTAACACAATTAGATGTCGTTTAACACCAGTATGACCTCAGTCAACATATTCCATCAAAGCTGCTTGCCAATAATGGAATTAGCGAGGGTACATGAGTCGTATCATCCCGGGTCGGCCGCAGTGACATGGCTTCCATTCAACCCCCACTGTTTTAGGAAATGACATTTTCGATCGAATAAAGGGTGTCCTAAAAATGAACCCTAATCCTCAAAATGAAAAGGCACCCAAATGTTCAGCCATCAGGGCTCGCTTGAGCGCTCTGATCCGTTAGATTAAGACATGCGGCGCAGATCCAGCGAGCCTTGACCACATGGTGACAAAGAGGCGTCCCTGCACTGCGCTGACAGGTTCCTGCTCTAGGGAGCATGTGTTTGCGTAGGTGTGTGTGTAGCGCTCGTATCATTGTCAACTCCTTTGTGTGTCCCCTAAGGCGACACATGCATGGAACATTTAGCCTGGAACGAATGATTCATGTGTAGTTTTTAATATAAAAATGAAATCATCCCCCTTGAGGAGGAGTGCCAATAGGCGGCAAGAAGAAAAAAATATAACACACACAAACACACATATGAAAAATATTTCTATACCAATCAAAAACCATATACAATATATAAATATTTCTAAAATCTCACTGGATAATGTTTTGAATAAATAAACAAACACACAAACAAACAAACAAATTAAGGTACCTTAAATTTGAAAAACAAAACACAAATATCAGATTATAATATAAAATCGCATTTAAATATTTTGAAAATCCAAAATCCAAAATGGATAGTTCCAGCTCTACATTCTGACAGGATGATGGGTTATTATGTTAATATAAAATCATAAATTTATCACAAATTATTACTTACAAATATATTATACATAAAAATATTGTCAGATTATATGTTAATATAAAACAATAAAAATACCAGAAAACATCATTTTAAATATTAAAAAAAAAATATAAAACTTTATAGAATGGATAGTTCCAACTCTAAAATCTGACTGGATAATGAATTCTATGTTAATATAAAACAATAAAAATACCACAAACAATTAGTTAAAAATATATTATATATAAAAATATTTTTTTATTTTTATATTTTTTATGTAAATATAATATAATATAATATGTCTGATTATATGTTAATATATAATATAAAAATATAAGAACTTAATAAAATGGATAGTCCCAACTCTAAAATAAAATCATAAAACAATTAGTTAAAAATATATGATATATATATATATATATATATATAATGTAAATATAATATAATATAATATAATATGTCTGATTATATGTTAATATATAATATAAAAATATAAGGAAAAATAATTAAAATTACTTTTAAATATTTAAAAAAATAAAAAACTTCATAAAATGGATAGTGCCCCAACTCTAAAATCTGACTGGATGATAGATTACATGTCAATATAAAATCATAAAACAATTAGTTACAAATATTTTATATATACAAATGTTGTACGTCAGATTATATGTCAATATAAAACCATAAAAATATAAGGGAAAAAAATAAAATACTTTTGAATATTTAAAAAAATCAAAAACGTAATAAAATGGATAGTTCCAACTCTAAAATCTGACTCTGACCCAAAGTCATTTTGAAATATCCGATAATGGCATCTGTCACAGCTTCTTATTACTTTAACATAATCTACATGTCTTTATATAGTGTTTATCTCTGTGTGTATTTATATACCGCTGTAAACCGAGTAAGGAAATGTATGTTCCACAGACTCTCTTGCAAGGTCACTGCCCCTTTAAGAAGACACTGAATGAATGTGCCAGACACCCTGTCAGCTTTCAGAAGGGACAGATTACTGCACATTCGTCCAGTGACACTTTCTGCAGGCCTGTAATTTATCAGTGGAAATACAGAACCTAAAATACACACTTTACAACCTTTTTGTGAATGCTGTCAGAAAGCGCTACAGCATCACCATAGCAACTCCATCCAGACAGAGAGAGAAGAAATTGGAAATGTGAAGGGCATCTCTGCGCAGATTATGATTTCACAAGGCATGCTCACTGACTTGCAAACAGCACAACACATCAGCGATGACCTTGCGGTCCCCAAGGTCTGCAAGAGTGCGTAGGTTTATTCCGCACTGAGAGCACAATGACTCAGAAACACCTTGTGTCCGCAGGGAGCACTCACACATTTAATTACACACTGAAGATTTGCTTCATGGCTTTGCATCATGGAATTTTGAACAAGGAACTTGGTGAATACTAAGTTATATGGTACAACAACCACTAATTGAACACTTGAGAGAGGGCAGTAATTGGTTCTGGAAGATTGTGCATTTCAACATATGGCTGAAAACTAATGACAGTATAAAATCATTAATCTTTTGCTAGTGTTTTTCTATGATGAAATTACTTTCTGGGATAACTGGCTATAATCTACCATTATATTTTGGGGGAGGAAAAAATAAATAAATAAATAAAATAAAATATATACAGTGCCTTGCAAAAGTATTCAAACCCCTTCATTTTTTTCACGTTTTGTTATGTTGCAGCCTTATGTTAAACTGCTTTAAATTACTTTTTTCCACAACAATCTACACTCCACACACCATAATGACAAAGCAAATAACAGGTTTTTAACATCTTTGCAAATTTATTAAACATAAAAAACTTAAATGATTCCATTGCATAAGTATTCAAACCCTTATCTGGGACAGTTGAAATTTAGCTCAGGAGCATTCATATTGCTTGTAGATGTTACTACACTTTGAGTGAAGTTAACTTGTGTCAAATTCAATTGAATGGGTATGATTTGGAACGGCACACACATCTTAATAAAAGGTCTAACAGCTGAAAATGCATATCAGAGCAAAAACCAAGCCCTGAGGTCAAAAGAACTGCCTGTAGAGCTCAGAAACAGGATTGCGTCAAGCCACACATCTGGGGAAGAGTTCAGAAAAAAATTCTGCTGCATTGAAGGTTCACAGAATCATGTAGCCTTCATTATCCATAATGGAAGACATTTGAAACAACTAGAACTCTTCCTAGAACTGGCCTCCTAGCCAAACTGAGCAACTGATGGAGAAGGGCCTTGGTTAGACTGGTGATCAAGAAGCTGATGGTCACTCTAGTTGAGCTCCATGATCATATATGCAGATAGGAGAAACCTACAGAAGGACAAACATCACTGCAACACTCCACTGATTTGGGCTTTATGTCGGTATGGCCAAACTCAATCCTCTCCTCAGTGAAGACATACAAAAACCCACTTGGAATTTGCAAAAAAGCACCTAAAGGACACTCAGACTGTGAGAAATAATATTCTCTGGTTTGATGAACCTCAATTCCAAGCATAATGTTTGAAGGAAACCAGCTCTGCTCATCACCTGCAGATTACCATCCAAAAAGTAAAGTGTGCTTGTAGCAGCCTCATGCTGTGGGGATGTTTTTCAGTGGCAGAGACTGAGGGACTCAGAGTAGAAGAAAAGTTCAATGCACCAAAATATTGAGATAGCCTTAATGAAAACCCAGTCCAGAGCATTCAGAACCTCAGACTGAGAAGGTGAACCTTCTCACCTTCCAATAGGACATTGAGCCTAAGCACACAGCAAGAGTGGCTTATAGACAACTCTGTGGATGTCCTTGAGTGGCCCAGCCACAGCCTGGGATTGAATCCAATCAAATATTTCTTGAGAAACCTGAAAATGTGTATCTGCCCCCATCCAACCCGACAGAGCTTGAGAGGTGAACAGGTGAGGAGAAGAATGGCAGATAATTGCCAAATGCTGATGAGCAAAGCTTGTCGCATCAAACAAAAAAGACTTGAAGCTATAAAGGTGCTTCAGCTAAGTACTGAGATAAGGGTTTGAATATTTATGCAATGTACTTATTTCAGTTTTTTATTTTTTATAAATTTACAAAGCTGTGACAGTTCTGTTTTTGGTTTGCCATTATGGTGTATGGAGTGTAGATTAATGTGGAAAAAAAGTAATTTAAAGCAGTTTAACATAAGGCTGCAACATAACAAAATGTGAAAAAAAATGAAGGGGTTTGAATACTTTTGCAAGGCACTGTATATATATTCATATATATGTGTGTGTAATTAAATATTTAAAATATTTTATACAATAAATATACATTTTTTGTAAATATTTA
Source organism: Tor tambroides (assembly GCA_021397915.2). Classification (NCBI taxonomy): domain Eukaryota; kingdom Metazoa; phylum Chordata; class Actinopteri; order Cypriniformes; family Cyprinidae; genus Tor; species Tor tambroides. The sequence continues at coordinate 15,795 of JAFVLL020015044.1, read as the reverse complement.
AAATATATAATATAAAATATAATGCAAAAAAATACATATATTCTTACTTCAATATTTTCAGTCAGTAAACACCTTGTGTCATCACATGATGTGAAACATCCAACAGCTCAATGTAGAAATTACATTTATCACAGCAGGGGTTTGCATTAGAAGGTTTAACTTACATTAAAACTTCAAATCCATGTGGTGCCTAGGTAAGCTACTATTTGGCCATTATATCAAGTTGCCTTCCTCTGTTGAGTAAACTAACAGAGCTTCAGGTAGCTTATATGCATGTAGTAAGATCTTGTGGGCAGACTACCCAGCATTCTTCTACTTTAGTCCAATCTGAGATAACTGTAGAGGCATGCTGGGAGTTAGATTACCCCCTTAATCTTATCAGATTCTCAGTGTCTTTGGCTAAGGTAGATCTGAAAGCCATTAGCCAAATTAAAAAGCCCTTTGTTTTGAATGCAAGAGCAGTTATACCTACAGATTTTCCTGGTTGATAGCAAACTCCACAAATTTGTGGTAAATGCCCATTTGAAAAAATCGTGGGAAGATCCACTTATCTATGTATCAATGTTTTCTGCACCACAGCAAATGAAATGATATTTTACCTGGATTGTGAATCTGAATTTGTAGTCTGCATCAAATGTGGTGCAATAAAAAGTCCGTGTACTGCGAAATAATGGCAAGAAACGTCTTTCTAATGCACCCTCTCGGTTACACTCGTATACAACATAAAACCTGGCTCTTTTTAGTGTGTCAAAAACATACAGCAGGACCAGTATAGAACGATTCACGAACAAATGACTCTTGTGAGTGATATAAATTGTTACATTCAACAGCCTTACAGTAGATTTTTGATCACTGGAGATTGTTTGAAGAATCTGAACTCAGCATAAAACACAAACCACCTACTGGTGTTGATGACAGTTGTATGGGCCGGTCTAATTCTTTTTCGCATTGCCTATAGCACAAGATTGAAGTAGATCACCAAAAAGACCACTCACTGAACAATTAAAACAATTTACTATTGCTATAAGGCTATAAGTCATGCACTGTTCTCCTTAGGGTCGACGTATGTTGACAGCTCTGACTTCAAAATTGAGATTAACAGAGGCTTTGCCCCTGACTTCAGCACCATAAAGTACTGTGAATTCTGTGGTTAACCAAGAAAACTTTACCAGCTGGGGACACAGAGCGACTGGCTGGCCGGTCGATGTTCTTGCAATCGATCATGAGAGAACATTATGAAAACACACAGCCACCAGGGTCGGAAGCTGGGGAAAGTTGTCTGCCTCTAACTCCTTTCATTTCACGCTGCTTTCAGTTCCTGTCTGGGAGAACAGTGCTGAGTTTCTTTTCAGCATGCTCAGCTGAAATCTATAATATTTTATCAGTATGAATGAGTTCGTGCAATTAGTGCATAGGAAAACCTGAAGCATAGTGGTGGTTATCTGTTAAAAGACTTTCCGTATACGATTATGCAATATGGTTAATATAAATGGGTGCGGTTTGTGAGTGCTGACATCTCTACAAAACACGGACGATGGAACACAGACCGCTGGCCTATAAAGAGGTTTATGGAGTGAATAAATATGGTACGGGCCTTGTAATATTTTCAGACAATCAATCAAAGTGAACTAAGAGCAAGGCTCCCTTATTTTCATTTCATACATGGAGCATCACAAGAGTTCACAAGACTTATGCACACGGTTTTATTTACACAGATGTGAGGTTCTTCATAAAGGAACCAGGATTTAAGTTTCACACATCAAAAAAAGCAGTTAAAGTATGAAGACCATGTTTGCAGATGCAAGGTACTAATATAAACAAACATGCATTTTCGTCTTTTGGTGTATATGGGAAAGAGAAACTATCATCAAGATTCAGTTAAAGATTAAAAGACAATGAGTCATATCTTCCTGCATCCAGAATCACAATCAGAAAGAGTTTTATTGCCATTTTTGGTAATAAAGCTTCCAGTGCACACATTGGTGTTTGCATACTATCCATAATAAATAATTTATACGATGTGTTGACTATGTTCCAAATCACATTGAAAAAAAGCATAGTAAAGGTGTCTAAATGATATATTTTGTTGTGATTGTACAACAAAAGGGCCTGTGCAATCAAGATGCTATTTTATAATGTGTATTCCCGTTACTTTACTCCCATCGCCAGCCAAGTACATACTTTTAGTGTGTATTCTGAGTATGCAAACTCTGGGACTCTTTGCATATCTACATCCTGTAGACTGACTGAAGCAATCCTCAACTTTCAATCTAGCTGTTTTTGTATAAAAACTGCACTGCAGTTGGTGATGAATCATCTGGGCTCCAGCATAGGCCCAAAACACATTCTCAGACAATCTTACTCAGACTTACTCAAACAGTGAGTCTCGTTCCCCTAAAAGGCAAAAGGCCTCTTATAAAAGGAGCTGACAAGATGTTGATAAGTGTGTGTTTCTAAAAAGGAACAGCCACCCTACGGTTTATTCAGGACAGCGTCATCACCGAGCCATTAACATCCATGTGCGAATGACCTCAAATTAGAGCAAATAGGTTACACGACACAACGGATTTAGGGTAACTACTTTATTTAGTGGTGATTTACGAAATGAAAAGGATTTAGTTTTCATAGTACTTAAAGTTGCACATGTGATTCATTAACTTTACAGATGTTTACCCAAAGATTTGCCAAGATCTGTTTTTGTTTACCAGACAAAAAGGCAATGGCCCCTCTCATCTTTGTCCCTTTTAAACCCCCATTTGCATTGCCCTGAAATATCAACAAGTTTTATTCCCAATGTTAACAATGCTTTAAAAGTTTCAGACAGGCTTGAAAAGAGCACTCCGAGTGGGGTCTGTGTCTATCAATCAATTGTAGACTCGTGCAATACACAAAACCTAAGAGGCAAATAAATGTCTAGCAGTAGCTTGTTTCTTTACAAAATCACTTTTGTGCAAGAATAATTGGTAAATATTGAATTAAATTCCAATGCTAACCCACTCTTGAATCAAGTCCAGTCTGAATTCATCCTCCACTGGAGTAATTAGATTTAATAGTGACCATCTGGTTGTCATCCCCTCAAATTCACATTAAGCGAGACCCACCGGTTAAAAGTCAAGTGATTGACATGCACATTGAATTTGCCTCTCTTTCACGCTGACAATAGCTTGTAGCCAGACACAATATCTCATTTGTCCAAAGTTCAATGCCAGCCGACGTCTTGTGTGTGACTGAAAGAGGGGTGCAAACTCTTGCTGTTTCACTTTTCTTCGGCAGACTCGCCAGGGTCTGCAATGACAAAGTGGATGTCACTTCTGTCAAACACATCCACTGTTTGTTCACAAAACAACAGCGCTGCTTATTATGGCTTTGACAGTGGGAAGCAAGAGCTAAAAAGCTCGAATAAATTTGGGGAACTGATGAAAGATTCTAAAGCCATAGGGGGGTAAATTTTGACTATTAAAAAAAGCCGAAATGTTTTGCAAGGCTGTTTAGCAACAGAGCAAACAAGCATGTTTTTCATCTAATGCAGTTTTCTAATAGCCTAAAATATATGAGCCATTAAAATCTGCACATACCCAGTACCCTCAAATCAACTTCCAGTATGAATAAATAATAATTCCTCTGTTCGAATCCCAGACCGCCAGCCCATTTATAATTTCACGCCGTCTCCAGTCATCGTGCGAAGAGGGAAGCTGCTTGTTTTGACAGATTGGGTTGCTTTGATGCATACTTCAGTTGTGGTGGATTTTTGCAGCTGCATTGCATGTTAAAGTAAACAGTCGTGTTGATAAGATCTTCACAGATGAATTTGCAAGCAGGGTCTCTCGAGCAGCTGGAAAGTATAAGGGCAGAGAGGAATGCAATAGCATGCCTTTTATTGCTGTGTCACTTTGTGTGGCAAAATACGGACAGCGGGAGAGAGATTAGAAAACGAAAGTGTGGAGGAATAGTATTGGCAAATGAAAATCATAATGAGAATGTGTTGTCTGAAATTACAAAGGATTTGTAATCATAATGCTGTGTCATGACCATTATGACTGCTATTTAGTAGTAATTTAGAAGTTATTTAGAAGTAATTAAGCTGTTTTCCTACAGAAAAACATGTCTTGATGTCTGACTGTTCTGTAATGTCCTCTATTTTGTTAAAATATGTATTCATCTCATAAGAAAGAAAATTCACAAACGCAATCTTTATAACCCAATTGTTCTCCTAGACAAAAATGATAAAAAAGCATAAATCAAGACTTTTGCTTACAGTAATAGTAGACCTAAAATTGACATTTTGTCATTATTCACTCAACTGTTCTTTTAGCTTTAAAAGGACAGTTGAGTGAATCATGATAAAATTTAAATTTTTTTCATTACAATGTCTCTTCTTGAGAAAGAAACCCCAGTAATCTCAAGTTTCAGAAGAGATCTCAACAATGTCTCAAACTGCCAGTATATCAAAGCCTGCAATCAAACAATTTCAATATAATTTCTCATAACATAATTTCACAATTACGGTATCTCAACCATTGTGTCATTTGTGTCTATTTTTATTTCTCCAGCATAACTCTATGAGAAACAGCTGAGAAAGTTGTTAGAAGTCCAAAATTTCCCTTCTGCCTGGTTTCCCTCAATGATGTCAGGTCTGATATTATCAAATCGCCATCTGAACACAGAGGCTATGGTCTGGGGAGAATGTATGACCGCTATCGTTTTCCCATTGAGCTCAGCATAGACATCAGGACATACAGAGGAATGAAAATAGACTGAACGGGGGTCTAGAGGGTCCGCTGGTTCCAGATCATTTGGCCACATATAGCAGTCCTGCACCTCTCTGCTTCTATATGGCTTCAAGGTTAACAAGCTGTCTGGAGCCGTTATGTCTGCTGTCCGCCGTACCTGAAGCTTCATACAAAGCAGCTCTCTGGGAGATAGAAACTCGATAAGAGTTTCAGTCCTATGACCAAAAGCAGCCTTTCATGAGAAATAGACTTCAAAATGTGTTTGGCTCTTCACATAGAAATATGAGTAACCTAAATTCAGTACAGTTTGGTGTCCCATTACCTTTAAAACTGTTAGAGACACAAATCTTATGTTTTTTTTGTAGTGAGAACTATTATATGGTTTAGAATATTGTCATTGGTTTGTGTCAGTTGAAGTATGGCTAAAATTGGGCCTGTTACCTAATGATCTTAGATGAAATATAATATTAAACCAATCAGAACTTAATCAGTAAACACATTTTCCTCAGTTACACTGTTTATGTAGTTACTGTGCTTTACCTTTGTATGGCATGCTTAAAATAATATTTTTGGTCTGTTCCGCATCAGAAGTTTTGACCTTCTGAACTATATTTACTTATATTTACTAAAATTAATTATGAATTCATTTTTACAATTTTTGATTAATATTACTAAAAGAAAATTGTTTTTTAATATTTTGAATTATATTCAGTACAAATGACACAATAAATAAATAAATAAATATATATATATATATATATATATATATAGAGTGTATTAATGTTTTGATATTTCAAATTTTTTCTTGCCATTGTAAGTACTGAATATGATTCAAAATGTTAATAAGATTAATATATCTAATCAAACAATGTCATATGTACATATCTAAAAGTTAACCATTATTTCAACTGAACATTTACTGTTTGTGGAAAATGCCAATGTTATTTGAGAGTGCAGGGTCTTGACTATACATTTGGCAGCTTTTTGTCTCTTTGAAATCAAAAGAGCCTCAAGAACGTTTGTGAGATATGATATTAACGAAGTTTGATGGACGTTTAATATCTCTGTCCGATCCACTTCTTGTTGTGACAGATGGCACAGTTGTCATGACGATGGAACAACAGAAAGAAACCGATGCTCAAATGTTGTGCCAGAGACGCTGATGTGATATTTCAGTTATGTTTGACTCGAAGTTTGTGGTTTGCTTGATCAAAGTAAGACGGTTGTTTTATGTGAAAGAAATGGAAGAATTCGGTTATTACGTAACTGCCAAAACAAAAAGAGAAAGTGAGATGGGAGAAAAGAGAAAGAGGCCCTTAGGACATGAAAATGAGGTAGGACAAGAGGAGAGGTGAGACAACATTGATAGGGGCATTAAACGGCTGAAGAACAGATGCATGCAGTTATGTCAACACATTCATCACTGATTAATATCATTGCCATAACAAGAACAAGCGGTCCTGACCACCAGGCAGTTCAAAGCATTAAAGCACTCTCTTTGACGTAAGCAGTAATTTATTATATGCTTTGTTTTAATAATAGCATGCTTTAAGAATGGGAGAAATCTTGAGCAAATCATTTGTAATATCTGTTTTGCATTTTGCATGCAAGAGCCTGTTACCACATAATTTCCCTGTTACAAAGGAAACAGGGTCTTCCAGCTGTCACTTTGCTGCAGTAGTTGTAGTAGTTTGTATGTCGAACACTTCTAAAGTATATTTTTTTATGTTTTACGTTTTTTACTTTTATTCTGTTTTTACTCTTTTTTTAAATAGGAAGAAAAAACTTTCTAAAATTTCTATTGTACTTTCTAGAATTTTTCCTGTTTGAGGGATGTTGGAGATAATTAATTTCAATTATTATTTATTTATTATTTAATTATATCTGTTTTACTTATTATTTACTTACTCTATTTACTCTTTATTCTATTTTAAATTTTTACTCTTTATTTTTATATTTAAGCAAGGAGACTGAACTTAAATTAATAAATTAAAGAGTCCTTAAAGGGTCCTTAAGAGTGCACTATTTTATTTTATTTTATAAATCAAAATTTAATCTCCATACTAAAAAAAATAAAACAGAAATCATACAAATAAAAAAAACATCAAAAATAAGTAACAGAAAAAATGAAACAATGAATAAATAAAATAATAATTAAAGTGCTTAATTATTTCACACATTGCGTATAATGTGATGAGAAGACAGCATGTTAGAAAATGGATCCCAATACCAGAATCGCTATATTCCTTGACCCGAATACATGTGATGAAAGCATTGAGAGGATGTCAAGCCCCCGCATGAACTTTACGATAGCAATCAGATGTGGACTGAGATACATCTCCTTGCAATAAGGGACTTTAAAATGAAAAAGAGCAGGAATGTGTGTGGAAGGATCTCTTTAAAAGCCTGGTGACGTGACCACTAAAATGCCTTGACCTGCAAAAATATTAGCAGATCGCAGTGACCTTGCTCATGTTTAATCTATACTCCTAATGTGAATGACACTTTATAAGTAATCAGATAATAAAATAAGGGCTTTCCTTGTCTGGGTCAAGTTGTGGGATAACCAGACCTGATTCTGTGTGACCTGATATCAAGACCTTTATCAGAGCTCTGTATCATGAGAGAGCTCAACTCTGTTATCATAAGCTCTGTTTGAAATCACAAACAAACTGCAGGAGGAGGCCAAAGACAACACAGAGAGGCAAGATGAAACAAGGAATCTCCTATAGAGATAAAAACAACAACTGCAGGCAGTCCAATGACCTCCAGGGATCAGGGCCAAAGTTCAAAACCTTATGTGTATGTCACGATTCAGGAAAGAGAAATCACTGTGGAAGCCACTGATCACATATGCAATGGATCCAGGGAGAATTCCTTTAAAAAATGCAAAAAAATGTCAAAGGATTAATCAGAAGAGGTAAAAACAACAACAACAACAACAACAAAAAACAATCTCCAATATCCCTCAAAAAGCAATATTCAAGAAAGAACATTTTAATTTTATATTTTATTTTTAAAGTTCAATCTCCCTACTCAAAAATCTAAATAAAGAGAAACAAGAAAAATAGAATAAAACATAAAATAGCCATCATTAAATAATTAAAAAATTATAAAATTACAATTATACATTATCTCCAACATCCCTCAGGAAAAAATGGGAAATTCTTTTAGTTTTAAAATCATCCAAAGGTGGACAATTTAATTTATTTTTTTATTTCATAATCAAAGTTAAATATCTTTACTTAAAAATAAAAATCAAAGTATAGTGTAAACATAGAATAAAAAGTAAAATCTATGTAATTAAATAGTATTAAATTATTAATTATCTCCAACATCCCTCAACCAGGAAAATTCAAGAAAAAACAATTTGAAAGATAATCAATTTAATTTAATTTAATTTAATTATTTTATTTAATTTTATCAAAGTTTATTCATAAAAAATGACTTAAAATTACTTAAAAATTAAATTAAAACCATAAAAAGTAAAAATAGAATAAAAAATAAATAAAATTATATATATATATATATATATATATATAATTAAATAACAATTCAAGAAAGAGCTATTTTATCAAAAGAGTGCTATTTTATTTTATTTTATTATTTTTAAAGTTCATTTGCTCTACTTAACAACAATATATGAATAGTGAGTTTTATAGTTAAAATGATTAATAATCTCCAACATCCCACAAACAGGAAAAAAATCAAGAAAAAAAATATTTCAAAGATCATCAAAATAGCTAAATAGAGATCATTAATTATTAAAAGCATGTATAATGAATGATTTATCTCTATCATCAAATGTCTCTTAACATATAAGAAATATTCTCTGACCTTTGACCTTTCTTTCAGTGCAACAGCTTTACACAAAGACGGGAGGTGAGCTTTATTGAATATAAATCAATCATTCATATTGTCCTTCAACGTAAGGATCAAAGGTCAAGCTTCTCGTCTCAGGCATTTTAAATACTCAAGCATTTATTGCACCCTTGTTTATGGCGTGGCGAGACGGCCAAGCAGAATGCTGAGTTTGTAGTAGAGACTGTTATGCTTGTGCAACCTGAGATTACACACACAGATCCTCATGTGGGAAAGGTCAGTGTGCTGAGTGTGTGTGAGAGACTGTAAAAAAGTGTGATGTCTTTGCTATTCCTCCTTGAAATATCGTCTCTTCCCCCACTGCTGCAGTCATTTGTCACCGTGGCACGCTGTCCTGATGTCCTGATCATATTTATGTGCTGGCCGGCAGCCACTGACCGACCGCAAGTAATGAACATATGACCCTCTGCACACATACCTCCTGCTTCCCTTCAGCTCTGTTCCTCACCATCACATCATTTCTTAGGAGTGCTTGCTAAGTCAAGCATCCATCACTATTACTGCTGCTAATACTTATAAGGATAAGGATATGAACAAATCCTTAATGCTATGTATCAAACTATTTCGTATTGCACTTTGTGTTGCTATGAACACAAATTATACCTCTGAAAGGTGTGCTTTTACATTAGTAAACAATCAGATACATGATTTTCACCTTGTGGACGTCAAAACAGAAGAAAAAAATCCCACAGGCTTGGACTGAAGGAGAACCTGAGCCATATATAGAGACTAGAATGTCATACATCATATGTGACCCTGGACCACAAAACCAGTCATAAGTGTCAATTTTTCAAAATTGAGATTTCTACATCATCTGAAAGCTGAATAAATAAGCTTCCCATTGATGTATGGTTTGTTAGGATAGGACAATATTTGGCTTGAGATACAACTATTTGAAAATCTGGAATCTGAGGGTGAAAAAAAATCAAAATATTGAGAAAATAGCCTTTAAAGCTGTCCAAATGAAGTACTTGGCAATGCATATTACTAATCAAAAATTAAGTTTTAATATATTTGCGGTAGGAAATTTACAAAATATCTTCATGGAACATGATCTTTACTTAATATCCTAATGAGTTTTGGCATAAAAGAAAAATGGTAATTTTGACCCATACAGTGTATTTTTGGCTATTGCTACAAATATACCCCAGCGACTTAAGACTGGTTTTGTGCTCCAGGGTCACATATCTATCATCAAGTTGACTAGTAAACACCTAGCAACCACCCAGAACACCCTAGCAACAGCCAAGCAAGCAACTACCCAGAAACACCTGTGCATTTGTTCTGACACTGTCTGAAAGATAGACATCACACCTATTAATAACATTCCAAAAACATTATGTATAAGTTATGCAAATGTTACAAAATAATGTTGGTGAAACTATTATTATTAGTTTTTATTAGTTATTATTAAATTATTAGTAGTCTGAGGTTTGAAAGTCCTTTCCAACAATAATAATAAAAAATTCTTCTAAATCATCTGAACAATATTTTTTAACAACCTCATTGGAAAAATGTGCCTCTACCTACATTTTTTGCAAAACTCCTATAAATTCACTGCAGTTTCCAGCTGAAATGAACACTCGTGGCAGTAAAACACCAACAGCTTTTATTCCTTTCAAACAAAATGATCACGGGGCAGATTATTGATTAATAAACACTTGTTTTCATGCAGACCTCAAAACATTTAGTGCATTATTCATAAACGAATACATTTTGACATTTGCTCATAACCAGCTAACCATAACCATGTAATAGGTAGCTCATTTTCGTAAAAAACTAGTCATGATAAAAGAGCTCAAAAACTTGTAGAAGTAAGCTAAAATGGCATGTTTGCATCAGCAAATATATATATATATATATATATATATTTCATATTTGCTTTTCTTAACACTATCAGTTAGATTTAGGGTAGTGTACTGTATAGTTTAGGTGGTGTGTTATTTTTAAACGCGCCACTCACCGGACATTTTATTTCCAAACAACCATGATACATACTACAATCAATTTAATCAAAGGTTGCCAGATTCACATACATCTGTTTCAGATAAAACTGAATGCACTTTTAGCACCACAAACTAGATATTTCATTTTAAAAGTATTGCAAAACATGCAAGAAGCAACATATTATCATATGGCAGAAATGTCGTCACAGGCACATTTTTCCAGTGAGCCTAGATTGTTTTTTTTTAATAGTTTCCTAAAAAATCATTCCTAATGTTCAAGTAATGTGGATGGTATATTAAACATATTCAGCAACACAACTCACTATTGGAAAATTACAAATCGATTTTTCTGGAAACATCGAGAGAACACTCTCAGAAACATTCCAATAAACTTAAAGGGAAATGAAAAATGAAAATTCTGTCATTATTTACTATAACTCTTGTCATTTCAAACCCGTAAGACCTTCGTTCATCTTCAGACCTTTCTGACCATGCATAGACAGCAAGGGAACTACCACATTCAAGGCCCAGAAAGGTAGTAAGGACATAGTTAAAATAGTTCATGTGACATTAGTGGTTCAACCATAATGTTATGAAGCTATGAGAATACTTTCTTTTCAGCAATTTCTTCTCTTCCGTGTCAGTCTTTGACGCACATTTACAAGAGTACCACGACACAGGAGCCAGCGTTCTGACGTCAAATCTCCATCTCTCTTAGGTCATCATCTGTATATTCGGATTTCTTCAAAAATATCTTCATTTGTGTTCTGAAGATGACCGAAGGTCTTGGAACAACATGAGGGTGAGTAATTAATGACAGAATTTTCATTTTTGGGTGAACTATCCCTTTAAACTAGCCTACTCTTCTGTGCTCACTGAAATTTGATCATTTTCACAACCAAAATGGAATGTCTGGAAAACATTTTTAGATTATGATTTGGTTAGCTGAGCTCTAACACCTGCTGATAAACTACTAACATCAGCAGGTTAACTGTGGCTCTGGTTAACAATGATGTAATGGACAAATATAAATGGTTCACACATATCAAGTATATAAAATGCAGTGAAATGAGAATCATTCATCATCAAACAATGTGCAATAGAACAACAGCTGCTCCATGAAACCCCTCATATTCAACACAAAGATCTTTCTGTGGGCACATATATATGGTTTATGTTTCTACCTAGAGCTTTTGACAGATATACTGGTGTGGCAATAATGAAAGGAGCTTTCTTTTAAGAAGATTCAATCAATAAATTGATACGTTCCAGAAAACACTGCTGTTAACAGCTATTTGGAGGAGAGCTATAAAGAGGAGTAAATGAAAAAGGCTTTGGCTTGATTTATGAACCCAGAGGAGCTTATAAAATATACTCAGATCTGTCGGCCTATACAGTAATTCCAGGTGAGACACATGAGCAAGGACATTCTGTTGTTCTTCTAGAGCAGATGTCCTTCAGCACTGATCACACAATCACTGCTGCATGACATGTGACATATGAAGGACACTTAAGTGCACTACATTCTATAAATGAAGATTTTTCACTTGAGAAATAAAGCTTTTGATTTCCTTTTTGAGCTATTTGTTGCTTTAATTGATATAGCCAATGGAAAACAGGAATGCCAGTATGACATTTTGCAAAGCAATGCATTTTGAGCTGAAATGAGAGTGAAAAGGAAACAGACAGACAGAGACAGATTGAAAAGAGAGCAGGTTAAGATTGCAGTTCTTATCTTCCTCAAGAGGAATTTAAAGACCTGCCTCAGATAAACTCACAGAGATGACTGCACTGCATCCTGGAGTCAGACTCATCCGCTTTAAGCACACGGAACGTGACATATGGCATCTGACAAAGATATCAAGAAACATAAATAACAATGTAAAACTACTTTTTCCAAGTCTCAAAAGTAACAGAGAAGAGTTTACCAGGATGGCTGAGTGGTTAAGGCATTGGACTTAAGATCCAGTAGACAAATGTCCTTGTGTGTTCAAACCCTAGTAGAAGCCCTAGTAGATTTAAATATGTTGTGATTTGTCTTACCAACAAACTAGCTTCTCAAAGTGGTTCTGAAGTACCTGCATAAGAAAAAAAGGGGTGTTTTAGCACATCATCAGAATGGCAGAGAGGCTGAGCTGGGGTGCGTTTCCTGAACAATGACGTAACTCGCTGATTAACCACCGTAGTACGAAGCATCGTTTTGGAAACGAACTATCTAGTCACGACTGTTTCCCGAAAAACGGTCGCATATCCTTCGTTTGAACCACGTTAGTTTTTTTTTTTTTTTTTTTTTTTTTTTTTGAACCACGTTAGTTCAACAATATAGGGCCATTGTTAATGACGTCACACGCGTGTGGTGGAGGAATAACTTATGCTATTTAACTGATTAGAGGTCTCTAAAATGCTACTGTATTGAACATGGCACCTACTGACTAATTTACTATTTTTGTTCCCTGTCATTGTGATTTATTTGATGTTTGATTCATCGCGGGTTCCCTCTTACGTCATACTCCGGGGTTCCCGCAGGCATTTATGCACATGCGCACTCTTCAAAAATGGCGCTTACAATGGACGCGCAAAAATACATAATTAAAATGCATTTATATTTACATAGAATGGACGATACAGATAGTACTGGATGTTAGCTTGCTTGTTGTGCCCAAGAGCATATTTATTTGAGCCCATATATCTTACTAACAAGAAACTATGCTTCTAACCACAGGTCAAGAGCCGTAGTTCCAACCACGTAAGTTGGTGACACTGATTGCGAACCATTATATTTAAGAGTGCAAGAAACAATGTAATAGAAAAAACAATAAATGATATGAGTCAATCCATGAATTGGGGAAATGATCTAATATTACATTGTTGGTGAGCACTTAATTGAATAATAATTTTATTTACAGTATATATATGCATTATAAAAGCTAATAGTACTGAAGCACCTTCTGTTGGGACCCTCTATAATCACAATAAAAAGGTAACCAATGGTAAAACCATCAGTTTCCACTAGCACCATGTCTTCTGATGTTTTATTTCTAATGTTCACTGACACAGCCTGACCTACAGCTTAAGGTTTCTTCCACTTTCCTGTTCAGTTTTAGGACCTCATTCGTCCAGTGCTGAGGCGGAGGTGTTTACTGTCTGCTCCAGGTGCTGTTACAAGTGCCAGGCCTGGGTAGAGCGAGGGGCCACCCTGGATAGCATAAACAAACAGACCCCAGAGAGCCTGCTGTTTTGATAATGTCCATGATTATCTCAGGTGCTGGGTTATGACCCTGCCAGACCCACAGGCCTGGCGGGGGCTGCGTGTGTTTTCCTTCTTCTCCGACAAGGAAAAGATGCAGCTGCTTTTACTAGGCCAGATCCCCTGACACGGAACAATTTAAACCAGAAGCCACTGACAGACTGAAAGGAAATGAAAATTTTAGTTTTGTGGCGTTTAGTTCATGTTTATTAGCTTAAATATACTAGTATACATCTAAAAGTGTACAAAAATAAACTTGAAGCTAATTTAAAAATTATTGTATACAAAGCTATAAAGTGTGTAACAATCTCAAGACATTTGATGGTTTTAAAAAACATATGTCCTGCCCCAACTTCCCGTTGTAATATGAAATACATAAGGCTTTCGTTAAGTGGATATTACACATCATTCACTTTTTAAAGTCATCAGTAAGTAAGCATTAGTAGCATAAACTTAACTACTAACTAAATAATACCTGAGCTATGGCACTGTAACCAGGATGGCCGAGAGGTTAAGGTGTTGGACTTAAGAGCCAGTGGACACGTCCATTCAGATAAACCCAATCATGACAGAGGCCTGGGAGTTTTAACCGCTCGGCCACGACTACAGGGAGCCACACGTCCTCTGCCCTGTTCTCGTGCAACACTGGCCCCTGACGCACTTGCACCCTAGCCAGCTCACTCACCCAGCCGAACCTGTAAGCTAGCCCGGCAGCAGACAAAACAGAGGTCCCAACTAGGAGAAAGCAGGCGCCCACGTCGCATCCTGTGGACTGGGGTTTTTCAGTACTGACCCTTTGGACCCACAGCACTGCAAGTTTCCTAGGTCTCTGTTATCTGACTCACTCAGTTCACTTCATGAGCGCACTTTCCTAACGAGCTGCCCATCAGACTCAGGTGTGCCAAGCAAGGGAGACGCACAAAAACAGGTGTGGGTGCCCCTGATGAGGAACTAACACCGCTCTAGTAGTGAGTCAGCGGCAGAGCTGGACCGGCGTGACAGCAAGCTGAGGCCGACCAACAATATGACAGCCTTCCGCCCGAACAGGGACTTGAACCCTGGACCCTCAGATTAAAAGTCTGATGCTCTACCGACTGAGCTATCCGGGCTCACAGGCCTGTTACATGTAACATAACAGCAGTATCCCCACAAACCGCCAAGCGGAAGCCTACAAGAAATTACAGCAGAAGGAGCAAAGGCCTTGGAAGGCACAGAAAATTAAAGCCATAGGGCGAGCGCCATCCGTGGCGTCCGAACCTGCGCGGGGAGACCCCAACGAATTTCAAGTCCATCGCCTTAACCTCCCGGCCACGACTACGCCTGGAAGCAGCCCTCCAGCTCCCTTGGTTGCAGGAGGGCAGAACAGGACGCCACCGAGCTTCAGACACAAAATCCAGCTGAAGGCAAAAAGGAGCCCGACGTCCCCGTTGCTCGACGGCAAAAGGCTGCCGTGACCCGGATTCGAACCGGGGTTGCTGCGGCCACAACGCAGAGTACTAACCACTATACGATCACGGCGCACCACTGGCCCACAGCTGCCGAAAGGGCCAGCGGCGTGCTTGTCCGATGCAGAGAGGCAGCGGAAAAGCATGCTAGGGATGTGGAAAAAACGGTCACGGCCCCTCCTCCTCAGCATGCAGGCGAACAGCGTAGTCGGCAGGATTCAAACCTGCACGGGGAGACCCCAATGGATTTCAAGTCCATCACCTTAACCACTCGGCCATAACTACAGTAACCTAGGTGTCCCAACGAGGAGAAAGCAGGCTGCCACGTCTCATCCTGTTGATTGAGGTTTTTCAGTGCTGACCCTGGGGACACACAGCACTGCACGTTTCCTAGGTCTCTCTTATCCGACTCACTCAGTTCACTTCATGAGCGCTCTTTCCTAGCGAGCTGACCGTCAGACTCAGGGGCCGGATTGACAAAAATCTTCTTCAGAAGTAAGTTAAGTAATTTCTTAAAATAAATTCCACAGAGTTCGTAAGAATGT
>JAFVLL020015040.1:0-17540 GCA_021397915.2 Tor tambroides | reverse complement strand
CTTTTTTTTTTTTTTTTTTTTTTTAGAAATAGCCTTTGTGCACAGCCAGACTTTTAATCTCCTAGGTTCACGAAACTGTCATCCATAAAATGCGTTGCACAAATTCCAACATTTGGGTTGTGCTGTTCTGTTGTAAACACATCTTAACCAATGATTCCTAATTGCATCTACTTTCGGAAGGCCAAATAAAGTGCTTTTGCATAGAAACACACAGTGTCTCCCTGACATGGCTGCATCATCAACACTACTGCGGTTACTGAATCCATGCCGTCTTTGCGTGCATATTTGGGCGGCATTATGCAAATATTTCCACATCGTGACGTAGACGTGGGGCGTGTTTGAATGAGGCATTTTAGCCCGGTCTGGATCAGCCTTCTCTTTTAGATGGAATAAATCCTTTAGTGGGAGACTTTGAGCTTTGTAACTCTGCAGATCTTATACATGCACAAACAGCTACATAACACCCTAAAGAAAAGGAAAACAAGAAATCACATCATATGACCCCTTTAAGGTTTCTCTGTCTTTAAGTAATTTGTTTCTTTCCAGGTAATAATTTTTGGTGCCCAGAGCACACATTTTGTTGGTTACCCATAAAAAAAGATTCTGTATGTAAATAAAATGTCCCCTTTAGGTTTGGAGAACATTCCCTTGGCGTTCTCTTAACCTCTGTTATCCTTTATCTTCTATATGTCAATAATTAGTGTATATAAGCTTTATTCTTTTTATTGTTTGGTAAACATAAGCCATGAATCTCATAACAAAAAAAGGATTTAATTATTAAAAAGGAAAAAAAAAAAAAGTATCATTAACACAAAATAACATAACTGAAATTTTATATGTACGTTTTTGAAGTAAGTTTATTACAAATAATTAGATTATCACACAAACTGTATTATTCTGGAAAGTTTAGTTCATGGTTTTAAAAATAAAACCTAAAAATAATCATTAGAGAACATTCAGAATATGTTTTTAATAGGTTGTTGAAAAAATCAGTCTGCAAATTCTGGGAAGGTTAGTTTAGGTTATAAAGATACTTAAACACAATCCTTAGAGAACGTTCTGTATAGATTCTTAATAGGTTGTTGCCTGTAGGCCTGTCGTGATAATTACTATATCGACCTATCGTACCATATGTAAGGTAATGGTTACAAAAAAAACTACAGAAGACATTCCTAGAAGGTTAGGAATTGCCTCCCAAAACAACCAAATGGGACTATATGCTAATAATAGGGAGCATTCAGTGTTACTCTCATTCCCCCTTCAGTTACCACCAACGACTGCCTTAAGGCTCTCGGGATCCGGGACGCCACGTGTGTGGTGCATTATGGGTTCCCCAGCTCCCCCAAGCTCTTCGGCAGCCGCCTGTTCTGCCTGTCAGAGAATTTCAGAAACCTTCCAGACATGGTACTTGCTTTGGTTTATCTTGTTCTGTGCATTTTTGTGAATATTTGTATGTGTGTTATATATAAGAGAGTGTGACGCAAGCTTTGCTACGTAACGTCCCGCACAGGATCATGCCGAGAGCTCCTCTCCTGCAGCTCAGTCCGTGCTGCTGCTGTCGGAGCTGAACGCCCGTCACGTGTGTGGCGTCCTGCGGTACCTGAGGAGAACCGGTGCTCTTCTGCCCCCTGAGCTGCTACAGTTTGCTCTGGGTGTCCAGCAGGCCAAAGAGGAGCAGAAGACAGACAGACCGCTCTGCTCCTCACTCAAGAGCTTCGGCTTCTGCAGGTCTCCGCTTCATTGTAGTACTTCCACCAGGCATTGATAGTGTTAAATGCAAGTAGTTATTTGTAAAGAAGTTATACATCATTTGTGACCCTGGACCACAAAACCAGTTATAAGTCGCTGGGGTATATTTGTAGCAATAGCCAAAAATACATTGTATGGGTCAAAATTATTGATTTTTCTTTTATGCCAAAAATCATTAGTACATTAAATAAAGATCATGTTCCACGAAGATATTTTGTAAATTTCCTACTGTAAATATATCAAAACCTTAATTTTTGATTGGTAATATGCATTGCTAAGAACTTCATTTGGACAATTGTAAGGCGATTTTTCTCTATTTCGATTTTTATTTTTTTTTTTTTTATTTTTTTTTTTTTGCACCCTCAGATTCCAGTTTTTCAAATAGTTGTATCTCAGCCAAATATTGTCCTATCCTAACAAATTTATTCAGCTTTCATATGATGTATAAATCTCAATATTGAAAAATTTACCCTATGACTGGTTTTGTGGTCCAGGGTCACTTTTGTAAATATGCTGCTAACTTGAAAATGTATTCTCACTCTTTACAGAGACAGCACAGTTTGTCCAGATAGACACATGATCAACAAATCCCTGGATCATCCAAAGCACCCTGACTCTGGGACTGTCATGGTTAGTTAAAAGAACTTAGAAATCATAAAGCCCAAAACCATATATTTTACCAGATTTGGAAAACATCTGGAATTCAGTCATTAAAAAGGAATTTGTCAAATTTTGGCTTAATGCAGTAAATCAAAAGTTGGGCTGTACAACTTATCAAAATCAAATTGCTAT
The DNA here is from genome assembly GCA_021397915.2 of Tor tambroides. NCBI lineage: Eukaryota > Metazoa > Chordata > Actinopteri > Cypriniformes > Cyprinidae > Tor > Tor tambroides. Next base: position 14,999 of record JAFVLL020015040.1, on the reverse strand, counting down.
ATGGGCTAGTATCTTTTATTCACAAAAATGCTTACTTAAATATGAGGACACCAATATATGGGAATGTTCTGCTTGTGTGAATGAATGAGTGATGCGGTTTCATCTACGAAGTGACTGTGATATTCACAGCTGAAAAACACCACTAGTCAATAGATTTTTCATGCATGTTTTAACTTACAGCAAAACTACAATACAATAATTATCTCCTATTAAGCACTTTATTTGACAAAAATACAGGTAAGGGAATTAAAAATAAAGGGGAAAAAATGAATGGTTACTTTCTAGTTACTATTTTATGCCACAGAATAGCTTTTCAAAATTTGTTCTTGCATGCTTGAGATCATTTCATCTTTTTCAATAGCACTAAATATTAATTCTGGACCTTTTTATTGTCACAGTTTCCCTTCTACTAGTGGTTGACTAAATGTTTCTTTCAACTTTCAAAAGGTTTTGCCGTTATGCATAAAGTCAGCGAACGTGTACTCTGGCCGCATCGTGAGCCAGAAAGACGATGGTTATGAGACTCTCGCTGCTCAAATGAATGCACACTACGCTATTGAGAGACGCTGTGCTGTGGAAGTGCTGAAGGGAGAATTGTATGCTGTTCAAGAGGAGAATATCTATAACCGGTAATGACTCAGACGCCATCTAGTGGGACACTTTACAGACGCATCATTATGGAAACCTTTTATTTATGTTTGACATGCAGTATCTTTCAAATGTTTGGAAATGTATTTATTTTTTAGGAAAAGAACACATTCAGCAATTATGCATTCAATTAAACAAAAGTGATCGGAAAGATGATGTTACAAAAGATTTCTATTTCTAATAAGTGCTGTTCTTTTGAACATTTTATATTAAGCAAAGAATGCTGGAAAAATGATCAGATTTCCAGAAAAATATTAAGCAGCACAGCTGTTTTCAACATTGATGATAAATGTTTCTTGAGCAGCAAATTAGCATATTAGTATTATTTCTGAAGGATCATGTGACACTGAAGACTGTTATAATGATGCAAAGAATTCAGCATTGCATCACAGGAAGAAATTACATTTTAAAATATATTTAAGTAGTAAACAGTTACTTTAAAAATATTTCACATTATTACTGTTTTTACCAAATTAAAAAACAGCAGCCTTGGTGAGCAAAAGACACTTTCAAAAACATTAAAAGTTTACCGAGCCCAAACTTTTGAACGGTTATGTATGTAAATGAGTGAATTACATGTCAATTGAAAATATAAGTTTATGGGAAATAATTGTTTGATTGTATATCGGTTCTAGGGTGCGTGTGATTGAAGTGCCAGAAAAAGGAGAGCAACTGTTCAGCAGCGTCACTGCCTGCTTCATAGATGAGGGCCGCACACAGGAAGTGAAATCACACCAGCTACTCCAACTTCCTCCTCAGTTTCAGGATTTGCCAGGCCAGGCTGTGGAGATCATCCTGTGCAGAGTGCAGCCTGTCGATGGGGAAGTGGACTGGAACCCGAAGGTCTCTAATACTGCTGAAAGAAAACATTCCTCCAGTTTGTACATAAACAGTTGTTTTAGAAAAGTAAAATGTCTTTTCAGGTGACTAGAGCCATCAGTCAGAAGATCAAAGGGAAGCTGCATCAGGCCAGGGTTGTGATGCGTGTGGGAAATACTGTCTGGGTTGATCCTATGGTAGGTGGTTAAGATGTTTGCGTCGCAGGCCTTAAAAGGTTTTGCTGGTCCAGTCTGAAGACATTCTAACGCTTTTTTCTGCATTGGTTCTCCTCACACAGGTGCGCATGACACGTGTTCCTGGTCTGAAGACCTACATTAATGAGTATAATGTTCATGCCGAGATCTTGGCCTCTGGGTTTGGTGTCAATAATCCTCAGCACTTGGATCTGCTGAAGAGAGTTTTCCAGGGAGACGAGAACGCAAACACGCTCCAGCACTTGACAGATGACAGGTTTATTACTATTGTTCAGATCAGTTCACAATAGAAAGGAATAGAAATATATTTCCCTTTCGAAACGGTCTCTTACATTGGATTGAATCACGCTTAGGAGGGAAACTCTTCTTCCGAATAGTGAAGCTGGATTTGTTAACGTTTGTGCAGCAAACTGCCTATATAATTCATCACTGAATGCCATTTCATCAGAATCTTTCTCCTTCAGTGCGAAGATCATCCCCTCGCTGGACTACAAAGAGCGAAGAAGCCTGCTACTCACCGAAGAAGAGCCCCAGCAGAGGAAAGACGCTCTCCCGCTCGGCGCTTCTCCCCGTGGCCATCCTGCGAAAATCTAGAGCTAATTTCTCCTTCTAAAGAAGCAATTTTCGTCAATGTTTGCTTCAAAATGACGCACCACAAATGTGCCACGTTCAGGGCACCCCTGCATGAGTCAGATGAGCACAGTGAGTGCATCACTTGCCTGGGCCGTGCTCACGCTGAGGCAGCACTCACAGAGACGGCCTGCTCTCATTGCGAGAGCATGAGTCTCTCCTTGCTACGCTCGCGGTTTGATTTCTTCAGTGAAGGCGAACCCGCCCCTCGTGCTCTCCCGTTTCTCTCCTCCCAGGAGCCTTGGAGGAAGAAACAGCAGAGTCAAAAAGCTGAACAGATGGGCTCAAGCAAGCTCATGCCGGTACATGGCCCGCATGCCTTGCCTTCCCCACAGCAGCATGATTTCCCCAGTGCTCTTCTCCCAGGAGGATCAGCGCCCCTCGTCTGGAGCGAGCTGTATGGTCACCTTTAGAGGATCTGAAGAGAATGCTGCCAATGACTCCATTTCACTGGCGGCCTCTGACGCAGATTGCTCTGTGGAGCACCTCGACTCCCTTCCGCCCAAAAAATCTGGTGGTGTACGGCCCGGTGTGGATGGCGAGCTCATCCGCATTCTCACGAAGGCCGTTGAAGAGCTCGGCTTGGAGTGGTCAGCCCTAGAAGAGCCCGCCTGCAGCCACCTGGATGAACGCCTCCCGCCAAAGCGCTGCCAACGAGCCCCCCGTCAGAGACCCGCACCATTCTTTCCAGAAGTTCATGCTGAACTCACCAAGTCGTGGCGTGCCCCTTACTCGGCCTGCATCCACTCTTCTGCCTCTGCAGCCCTCACCTCCGTTGATGGCGCCAAGCAAAGGGGCTATGAGAAGCTCCCTCCTCTTGAAGAGGCCGTCGCTGTACACCTCTGCCCGGCCACAGCTGGAAAATCTGCCAAGGCTGTTCATCCATCCAAGCCCTGCAGAACCACCTCAGCCCTAGCGGGTAGGGCCTATTCTGCAGCGGGACAGGCGGGCTCCGCACTTCACACTATGGCGGCCCTCCAAGTTTTCCAGGCCAAACTCCTCCAAGCCATGGATGAGTCCGGCCCAGATCCAGCGACTTTCGGGGAGCTGCACAGCGCAACTGACCTGGCCCTGAGCGCCACAAAGACCACAGCCCAGGCGATCGGTAGGTCAATGGCCAGTTAGGTGGTGCTTGAGCGCCACCTCTGGTTAAACCTGACAGAGATCAAGAACGCAGACAGGACTGCCTTCCTCGACTCCCCAGTCTCCACGACCGGGCTGTTTGGACCCGCTGTTGATGGTTTCGTGGAACGCTTCACCGCAGCTCAGAAGTCGTCGCAAGCCATGCACCACTTCTCGTCTAAGCGCTCCAGCCACAAGGCTCTGTCAACTCAACAGCATGTGAAGTCTGCTCTGTCGCCTGCTCAGCCTCAGTCCAAGCCCGAACCTGAGCTCCGACAGCACCCTCAGCCTACCAAGCACTACCCCTTAACCAAGCGCCAGGGCCCCCGCCCCAAAGGGACGTTGGGCCCTCAGCTGCAGAAGTCATTTTGATCTGTCAGGAGAGAAGAGGAGAGGGCTAAGTCCCACTGAGGCTGGACTTCCCTCAAAGAAGTCTCGCATTTGCCTTCCAATCCCCCATTCAGCTCTGGGTGTTGGAGGCCTTGTTCACTGTGTCAGCACTGAGCCCATCCCACTCACTTTGCATGTGCCCAAGCAAACCACTACTGGGATGGCGGACCCACTGGCTATAAAGAGCACTTCTCCTCTTCGATACATTGCGATGGTCAGTTCCCTGCCTCTGTGTAGCAACCTGCCATCTGAAAAACTTCTTCCCCTTCCCACCCAGCTGGAGACTTGGGAAGCCATCCCGGGCACGTCAAGTTGGGTTCTACAGACTATAGAACGAGGCTCCCTTCTTCAGGGGTGTGGTCCAAACTTCGTTTCAGGACAATTCTCATGTTCTCCGTGCCGAAGTGCAGTGTCTGCTGGTGAAGGGAGCCATCAAAATGGTCCCTCCAGAGATCCATTCAGGATGCTGACTTTGATATGAACCAGTCCTCTGGGCAAAACTACACACGGATCTGCTTCAGTGGATTTTAAAGATCCTTACTTACATATCCAAATAGCCACTCAACACAGACCCTTCTTGAGATTTGCATTTGAGGGTGTGGCTCACCAACCTTCAGTATTAGTATTAGCATTCGGAAGAGAATGGAGATTCCCCCCCTAAGCGTGATTCAACACAATGCTCGTTCCTGTTATCTCAGGGAACCAAGATTGTGTTAGAAACCGGAGCAATTTTGTGTCAAGAAAACCAAACATTGTTGGGTATATTGAGACCACTTTTTTTTTTTTTTTTTTCTTTTTTTTTTTTTTTTTTTTTTTTTTTTTTTTATTGCTGTCATTTTTCATTTATATCATATACTACTATGATGTATAAATTTAAATATCTGTACTTTCATTTTGTTATACTAGGACTGGAAATTAATGAAGACGTAAATAAGTATTGTAATTAAGTAAAATGTGTTTTATTACTTTATATATATTTTTAGCAATATCTCCATAATACTTTTTTTTTATATATTATTTTTTTTTTATGCAGATTCACTCCCCAACAGAATATGAATATATATATATATATATATATAACATTATTTTTGTTTGACAGGTTTGAGAGCCCTTCGTCATCCTCACAGCAGAGAGTTGAGGTTATAGAAGACGTTCTGACCAGTAGGATGAAGGATTTAGTCAGCAGTCATAATGCCATGGAGTTCAGCCAGACTCCCATCAGCCCCCAGAACAGTGCTGTCCAGTGCAATGGAAACCTGAAGGACAGTGATGATGACGATTCTTCAGAGGGAAGCATGAATATCACGAGGTTAGTATTTTTAACTGATGTATTAAAAAAAATCACCTGAATGTATTTTAGAATGTCGTTTTTTTTTTTTTCTTCTCTAAATCTTAAGCTTAAAGACATGCCACGCTACTCAAATCCTTTTCCATTAAATTGGTATATTTGTCACAGATTATGTACAAACTGACTGACTTCAGGCTGCATGATACATTACGATAGATGCTTTTCACTATAAGTTTGTCTTTTTGTGGTTTTATGGTTTTCACTACATTTAGCAAAATCTTTCATCATCCCATATTTCCATTTGCACTGTTGCATTATTTAGTTTTTTTCAAATTGAAAGTCAAAGCCACTTTGTTCAAATTTTGGCAACACTTTTTTGCAGGCATAAAAGTCCATTGTCTATAATCAATAGTGTAGAGATGTTTGAAGCATGCTTGGTGAAATCTTCAGTACGGACACAAAATTCACAGTTACGGATTCCTATTGAAATGGCTGGACTTCGTCTGCAGAAACTACAGTAAATGTGACTACTTTAAAGGAATAAGTCACACAAAAAAGTAAATGCACTCAAACTCATCTGCATCTTGGATGGCCGGAGGGTGTTAGTGGATTTGGAGAAGTGTAACATTACTTCACTTGCTCACCAATGGATCCTATACAATGAATTGGTGATTTATTTAAAACAACCAGTTATTTGTTTGTCATCAGGCTACATTGGTTTTTGTCATCAAAATCATACCGTTCCAGTTTTTTTTTTTTTTTTTAAACCTGTTCTGAATAAGAACTGACTCTGTTTTCTTCTTTGGTTTGTAATAACTGACTTTCTCATTGTGGTGTTCTTTTTAGCCCTGATCTGAATGGATTCTCATCTCTGAAGCAGACCAGACCTGCCAGCTCTGAAACAGGCATGTTTATTCACATGTAAGGAATAGTTTGAAGTCAGCTAGTCCGTTTATTCCCATTTATAGTAACACTTTTTTTTGCCCACATTGATTATGTAGAAAAAGATGAAACCCTGAACAATAAACCACAGAATTTGCACAATCCAGCCCTCATCTCATTCCAGCCTACAAGGTGAGTTATAAATATTTTATAAAATGTTCACAACATTCAGTCGTACCATGTAGTGGTTGAACGGCTCATAGTTGATCCACTAATACCGTGTGTAAAGGTGTTCTGATTATTGTTCATATCTGTTAATAATAGCAAGTGTTTCCTGTGTAGTTTTCACCCACAGATCAAATGGTTCCAGAGGGGCGAGTTGGTCACGGTCTACATAAAGCTCATCAATCCAGTGATGCAGAAGTGTGATTTCCACTCAGACACTGTAGTTTACAGGTCACGTGATTTATAAAGCATCTGTTTGTTCAGTCATTTATTAATGTTAACATTTCATGCTAGAAAAGACCTGTTTCCTTAATTTGACAGGATAGCAAACAACATGTGCATTGATGTATGGAGTCTTGCCTATATATTTGATGTGAATTTTTCATGTATTTGAATCTCAGTGGGTACGTGAATGACCGGCGTTACTATGCAAAGCTTGAGCTGTCCGGTGACATTATCGCGGAGGAGTGCTCATGGGAAATGAGATGCAACGAGCCGGTGATGAAGCTGAAGAAAAAGGAAAAGCAGGACTGGAGAACACTCCTCAAACACAAGGCACCATCTCTATCTTATTAAAATGATATTTCATTAGTGCTGAGAACGTTTTGAATGCATTTATTGTGCTGTATTATGTTGAATATACACTGCCTTTCAAAAGTTTGGGATAAGATTTTTATATATATTTTATTATTTATTTTTTTTTTGTTGTTGTATCTATTTGATCAAAAATACACAAACTGTAATTTTGTGAAATATTATTGCAATTTTAAAACAACCGTTTTCTATTTTAATATACTTGAAATAATTTTGTGAATTTGTCTGTGATCAGAGCTGAATTTTCAGCATCATTACTCCAGTCTTCAGTGTCACATGATCCTTCAGAAATCATTCTAATACGCTGATTTATAATCATTGTTGGAAACAGTTGTGATGCTTAATATTTTTTTGGGACCTGTGATACTTTTTTTCAGGATTCTTTGATGAATAAAATGTTAAAAAGAACAGTGTTTGTTCAAAAATGGAAATTTTGTTACAATATACACTACTATTCAAAAGTTTGGGGTTAGAAAATTACTACTTTTATTCAGCGAGGATGTTAAATGGATAAAAAGTGATAAAGACTTCTTATTCATCAAAGAATCAAAGAAAAAAATCACAGGTTTAAAAAAAAATATTAAGCAGCATTATAACAACTTTCAACACTGATAATAAATCCACATATTAGAATGATTTCTGAAGGATCATGTGGCACTGCAAACTGAAAAGTCAGCGCTGCATCACAGAAGTAAATTATATCTTGAAGTTATATTATAGGAAACCAATATTAGTATACTTCACAATATTCCTGTTTTGTTTTCCTATTTTGATCAAATAAATACAGCATTGATGAGCATAAGAGACTCCATTTTAAAAAAAAAAAAAAAAAAAAAAAAGAGAGATATACTGATCCCAAACTTTTGAACGGCAGTGTAATTTGATTTATAATGATTTTTGAAACATACTCTGGCTTTTATATCTTGCTATGTTTATGAAATAAAGAGCAAAAACACATTTATAATTGTATTTCGTTATAAAACTGACAATTTGAAAGCTGAGCTGTAAAAGCAACAAAGCACAAAATTGTTGCGATTACCAAGTGGCTGGCGCGCTACAACAATCAATGGAAGCATAGGTGTAATTTACTAGTGGGATGGTGATGTCCCCACCACTTTACCAGGCTCGATATTGTCCCCACCACTTTTAAAAAGTAACTGAAAAATAGATTGCGTAAGGTATGCTTAAAGGAAAAGCACCATCTACAACTGCTCTTCATAATCTAATTCATTCATTTAACACATTTTTCCGTTGTCGGAAGCTTTTCAGCGTCCTCAAAGATGGTAGTTAAGTCTGTTAGTGAAAACTACTTGAGATAATGCTGATAGCAGTCATGGGATATAGTAGTTTCTTTTCCTATAATTAGTCTACAGATCCCTGCCACCTTTCTTTTTACGATGTTCTGTTTGGATACTGTTTCAAGGTTGAAATATTTTATTTGAGATTTTGGTAAGATTAATTGACACATCTCTGGTCCACAAGTCAAATCATCACTCACTGTAGTCATCAAGTGATCATGATGACTAGAAGGTGGACGAGGTTCTTCTTCAACCACGCGCGAGTGAGTTCACTTGAGGCATTGTGCCAAAGTCATAAGTCACGGTTATTATTACAAGTCATGATTAAGTGTTATATGAAAAATTAAGTTATGTAAAAGTAAATAATTCATTTTGTAAACTCAAGGCCTTTAAATTGTGTAGTAACGCATTGCAATCATAAGCAATATACTGAACGTCCATCATTGAAGGCTGAATAATAGTTAAAGCACTTTTAGGCAACAGGACAATTCTATGTTATGACTGGGATTTTCACAATTAAAACAATTAAAAAGTATACAAGTCTTTAGTTCATAGTCCTTTAATTCAGTTTTGTATTAAATCACAGCGCGCTCCAGTGGCCGCCAAAAAACATGATTAATATTGTGCATATATTCACGTAGGTTAAATATATTATGTTTTCGTTACAAAGTAACTTATCATAAAAAAGGCTGCTTCACTAAAGCTTCTTATATCACTTCCACACTTTCTTTTGGACATTTTGTTGATGTTTTAACATTTATGCTATAGGTAGCAACATTTACCGTTAACTAGCTTTTACATGTGGGGTGGGGGAGGAAAAATAGAGCTTTTATAAAAACGTAATAAAAAAAAAGATTCGTTAAAACAATTTCATTTATTTAATTATTTAATTAATAAAGGTAGTTTAACCATTTTAAACACAAATTAACCCTCATTCATGTTTTACACAAGGTTTTGCGTAGTTCAGGATTGGTTAAATTATTTGATTGGATGAGGAAACATTTCCAGGGCTTGTCTTGACTTGACGTAATGTTGATTCTTCCATGTTCAGAGCGTGCATCGATCACACCTGCTTTAGCAAGCTGTCCGGCTGGTATTAAGAGAAAATAAAAGTAATTCAAAGTAGAATGAATCGTAATACACACACACACAATTGTGCAATTAATGAATACGCCAAGCTGGAGCTGACCATGAAATGGCAAGTTCACCATATTTATCTTGCGTACATTTTGATTGATATTAGCTACCCTGATGTGTTAGATAAGAAACGCAACATCTACATTGTGAATGTTACATAGTTTTGCTTATTCATGTTTATAGACATATTTGTGAATGTGATGGCATGTGTACATCAGTAGAAAATTAAGTGTATCAACTCTGAACTCAGTCCCCAAGTAAATTCGGTTATTAAATAAACAAATAGCAAAACGAGTTGTGCAGTCTCACCACTTTTCAAAGCAAAGTTACGCCTACTGAATGGAAGACATTGAATATTATGTCCTCATTTAAGTAGTTTTATACCATGACTAAAACAGTTTGGTGAATAGTCACTTAACGTTTACAGCAGAAAAGACAACAATATAACTTATGTTAACAAATTTGAGTCCACTTCAAACTTTAGAACGTTTTATTGCTGTTTAATTAAACAGGCTATTTGAGGAATGAATGTTTGGATGCCACAGACGTTTTTGCGGAGTAGGTGGTGGAATTTTCACAATAATTTAATGAACTGATTCATACAAATACAGCGATCTGTCACCCCACATTAAAGAGCTTGAAAATCACATTATTGTAAGACACATAATTTGTGTTTATAAAACTGATTTTGAAAGCTGAGACTTTGTTTTATATTAAAAGCACTAAAAGCACAAAGCTTAAGCTATTGCTATTGGGTGGCTGGCGTACTACAAATAACGAATGCAATGGAAGACATGAAATATTATTTCCAAGCATACTGTGACTGTCCCCGCGAGCATGACACATGGTATGATTTCTGCTAATACTCCCACATATATTTGTAGTGTAGCCCATTAAAAAGCGTTAAATAAGAGAGCTACAGCGCCCCCCCAAAGGATTGTCGATTGGGTGTGTGAGCTGATGTTAAGTTGTTCCTGTTCAGTCTGTTAATAAATATCATATTCTTGATATTAAGCTTCCGCGAGTTCTTAAAATTGACTCTTCCTCATCCCAGTAAGATGATGCGGCTGCTCGGACACAACAATATTCAGATAGGCCTAAATTCTGGTGGCCTACAACTTCTCCCGGTGCTCTCTGTAAAAAAAAAAACTCTCAATCCAGGCCATTTGCATACGCAATAGGCTATACTTTCAAATAATTATAACTTTAATTTCTACGATTTAAATTCTCGAAACATTTCGACTTTATTCTCGAAACATTTCGACTTTATTCTTGTAGTATTTCAACATTATTCTCGAAATATTTCGATTTTATTCTCGCAGTATTTCGACTTTATTCTCGTAGTATTTCGACTTTATTCTCGTAGTATTTCGACTTTATTCTCGTAACATTTCGACTTTATTCTCATAACATTTCGACTTTAATCTCGAAACATTTCGACTTTATTCTCGTAGTATTTCGACTTTAATCTCGTAACATTTCGACTTTAATCTCGTAACATTTCGACTTTATTCTCGTAACATTTCGACTTTAATCTCGAAACATTTCGACTTTATTCTCGTAGTATTTCGACTTTATTCTCGTAATATTTCGACTTTATTCTCGAAATATTACGACTTTAATCTCGTAATTTTAGATTTTTTTTATTTTTTAAGGTGGCACTAAAACGCCGTCGTAATTTTTAGACTAACCATGAGGGTGAAGCTGTTCTGGAGACGTTGTGTATGGGTTAAGAGTCCTAAATATCTAGGAATTTTCATTTCCCGCCTCCCCTTTATAACACTTTTACACAAGGAATTTAAAATTTATTTTTGTTGGTTTACATAAATTAGTTTTAGGTTGAGTAACATTGGAAACTACGATTTTTACATTTTTTAAGTTTGAAGGTCTTCTGCACCCCAAGGCTGCATTTATGTGCTCAAAAATACAGTAAAAACACTAATATTGTGAAACATCAATACAATTTAAAGTAGCGATCGTAATTTATTTCAAAATGTAATTTATTCCTGTGATGCAAATTTTCAGCATCATTCCTCCAGTCTTGTGTCAAACGATCCTTCAGAAATCATTCTAATATGCTGCTTTGCTAATATTTCCAAACTTTTATCAGTATCAACAGTAAACAGTATCAACTCCTCCTCTTCACTGCACTTGAGTAAGAGTTTTTCAAAACATTATGCTTATGAAATCCTAATTAACAGACAGAGCGTAATGAAATAAATTAGGTACGTAAATTGTGCAGCTTTATGCAGTCTGTGATGTAGCTGCTATCAGATGTTTCTTTGTGAACTCCATTGCACTGTTCATTGTTCACAAAACAATCTGCAGTCAAATGCTCCGAAAAAACACGCATTCCTCCGACTCGATCCAGACGCGATTAAAAATAGACCATCCACCTGTTCTGAAGTCAGTAGAGTACGCAAACGAGCTGTTTAAAGCTAAAGTTCTCTCTGTTGTCAAGTCTCAAGCGCTGAGTACATCAGAGGCTGGATGCTCATCTTTATACTGGTATCCAGTTTACACACCTTCACTGATTATAACCTGTTCTGTTTGCTTTTGAAGCGACGCGCGCAAAAGTCCGCCATTAAAGCGACAGAACTCTATTGGGCGGGGCCTATAGTGCGTCATCCATTATGGCGTCATGGAATTTGGAATTCTTGGCCGCGCGCAGATTCACACAGAGTCAGTTCAGAGATGAAGAGCAAGGACTGGATTCAAGTGGAAAGTGTGAAATAACGTCTCTACAAGACTTCTGCAGGCATGCCATTCTCTTCAAAAAGAAGAGATCACGACAGGTGACAGAAGAGTCGCCAACAAGTAAGGTTTTAAATGAAAGCAAACAACAAATTGATACTTTAGATGAACTACCGGTAAGTTTTAAGCAAATTTGTAAGTAGTTGCCTCATAGGTTATGTACCGTATTGACCCGAATATAAGACTATGTTTTTTTCTTGGAAATACATCTGAAAAAACGCGGTCGTCTTATATTCAGGGTCTTGACTTTGACATGTCAGTAATACACCCACAACAATAGGTGGCGCTAAACACGCATAAAACGAATGTGCCATGAAATGTAATGTGTGTTGTAATAATGTTAGAAGATTGAGAGTGAAAACAAAAGAATACGAAAAGCTTACAGGCATGACTGTCATGTTAGCCTGATGGGAACAAACGTCCTCTGTAAGTAATTTTAAAACATAAGACTTGATTTGAAGACTACAATAAGATTTCACTTCTACTGCTAATAACATTTTGCTAGGCTAACGTTACTATGAGATGGATAGACTAAAATGTTAAATAATTCAGATGGGCTACCTGTTATTTTTATGGTATATCAAAAAGTGTACATTTTTAAATGTGATTGTTGGTACATTTTACCAGTATTTACCATACTTTCACAACAAAAGTCAAAATAGGAAAAATATGTAATATGAAAGTAATTTAAGAAAAAAAAGTAGTTATTTTTCTCAGTAAAACACAAAGAAACACAAAAAGGTACATCTGGAAAAAGGGGGGTCGTCCTATAATCAGGGTCGTCTTATATTCCGGTCAATACGGTAATTTTCAAAGTGAATCCTTTGTAAATCACATTTACTTTTTAAAAACATGGCTGTAACCGGGATTTGAAAACGGGTGTTAAGAATTGTGCTATAATAACACCTAAAAATGCAACTCATATACACTACATAACCTTTAAAACAGACAGACATGTAAATGTTTGTGAACAATGTTTTATTTAAGATGTTTTACAATTTACAGAATCTTACAAACTATTTAGATGCTATTTGCTATAGTGTGTTTAATGTTATTGTGTTAGTGTTATGGTACTGTTTTTGATGGCGTTCTTACAATATGTTACAGATAGTATCATGATGATCATTGCATTTATGTGGAGCACTGCCAGGAATTATCTGTGTGCCCTATATATGGGCTTTTTTTATTTTCACACCATGAACACTAAACAATCTAGGCAAACTGTCCAAATTATACATGCAGACAATGATAGGAATTATTTTAAAAGGCTAATTAGTCATTCAGAGAACTTTCAATTATATATATATATATATATATATATATATATATATATACATATATATTGGGTAAACGTACCTATTAAGCTCACCAAAATCTACATTGAGTCTTTTTTAGTGCACAAGATATTGGTTTCAGTACAAGAAGTTATGTTAAAATAAAATATTAAAAGTTATGTTAAAATAAAATATCTCTCACACAAAAATATTTAATTTTATTTTAAATGACAAAAGCATTTCAATTAAGATATACATCATTAAATGCAAAAAGTCTGGCTGTGCTTAATGGGTACATTTTTATACCCTTTAAACACACCCCTGTTCCCATTAAGCTCACATCACGTTTTATTAAATATTCTTGTTTATTTTAAATAACCTTTTTAAAGAATAATTGAATAAAATGTTTTATTTGAAGGTACAAAGTTAATCACAAAAAAAAAAAAAAAAATAGAACACTAAATTCAAGCAACAAGGCCTTCAGTTTGATCAGTTATATATTCATAATGAAGTGTCATTTAAGCAACATCTAGACTGGTCCACATTCAGCGAAGTAACACATATTCAAAAAACAAACTATTTACAAAGTAGGTAAGTGTATGAAGCCTAGTCTTTTAAAAATCTGTTCACATTTTAAAAGTCATGTAGTGTATTCCAGCCTTTAGTTGCTTTTTTTTTTCTGGACAGATACGACAGGTTTCTGATGGCTCCTTCTCTGAATGGATAACATGCCTCTTTCATCTTTGGGTATAAACTATAGTTATGTTTTGACTTTGTCATCTTAAAGCTGTTAAAATAAGTTATTAATCATTTATAAAGATCAACTTAAAGTAACGACCATCAGTTCATAATTAAAGTCTGTTTCTGAAGTATTTATATAGACGTTCAATGTGGAAGAGCTTAAAGAGAGCACACTGAGCTTAATGGGAGCAGCAACCATTTTTAATAAATTTAATGTAGTATTTATTAAAATGACAAGATTTTGCTAAATAAATATTCTAGGTCACGTATTAAGTTCACACATATTTTAATATGAAAAACTATTATTAACAATACCTATGAAATTATACTTTTTCTTATTGATGTCACACTGAAGCTGTGTGATTTTCATAGTAGTGTACCCTTTAAGCGCACCTTAAATCCTAATATGAAGTCTTTAAAAATAAAAGCAGTTTAAAACCACAGACCAAAAATAAACTGTAAATTTATAGTATTATGGATGTAAAAGTACAAGCCAGTAATGCCTGTGAAGTAATATGTTAGCGTAGCACACAATCTTATACAGCTAGTCAGCTAACTGTGTTCTGTAGCATCTGTGCTATGTTGCTAAAACTATCTTTTGGATCTCACTGTAATTATTTCCCACATCCATGTTCCAGGTTATAATATGCAAAAGTCTAAACATTAATCTCTTAATTTTACAGTAAGTAGTGAAACTTACTCAAAATAAATGCTTAAACATCTTAAAAATGCACATTTAAAGGGCTCCTCTTTTGGTGAAAGTTTTTAGACAGTTTTCAAAATGGCCGCCAGACAGTATGAACACATGGGGACTCATATCTCAGCGTGCAATGATCTGAGTGACTTGAAATTACAGGAGGTATATAGTAACAAACACATCAATTGGTTAAGACCTCAAGTAGGAAAATCAATTATTTTTTCTTTTTATAGTCTGAGCTCAAAAATGGAAGTGTGCTTAATGGGTACGTGAGCTTAATAGGTA
>JAFVLL020015039.1:0-12785 GCA_021397915.2 Tor tambroides | reverse complement strand
TTTTATTTTTTTTTTTTTTTTTTTTTTTTTTTTTTTTGTCTTTCCGTTTCCCTTTTTGCTCTGTCTCTTTCTAAACTGTTTGTTTTAAGCCGAGGGCACTTTTGGCCATTATTTTGACAATTTTTAATAATTGTAAACATTCTTTTTTTCATATTAACATCAGTAAATGTCAATATTTGATTATTTTTTTTATTTTTTATTTTTTTTAGAAAATGTGTCAAATCAAATTTATTGGCATAGCGATTTTCATGATGCACATTATTTCAAAGCAGCTTTACAGATTTATGATGTTAATAAGTTGTAGTATACATGTTGTAAACATGGCAAATAGTCATAATTTTACTACATATCTTTATTTATTACTCTTAAATACATAATATTGTTTGCTCACTTACAATTATGTCATTAGATTTTCAACCTTTCTAATTTCTTGTCTTTTGCTTCTTTCTTCTTGCATAATAGAATAATTGCAACTGATCAGTAATTTATTTTATTTCATTTTATTTTACAAAAACATTTTTCAACCCTGTTACAATCAGCCCTATTTCAATCTTTATATTCTCGCATACCAACAAATCAGTATTTTTTATTGCATTTTATTTTATTTTATTTATTTATTTATTTTTTTTACAAAATAACCCAATTTGTTTCAACCCTGTTACAGTCAGCCCTGTTTATTTGAACCTTTATATTCTTGTATATGCCAAATAATCAGGTTTTTATTTTATTTTATTATTTTATTAATTTCATTATTTATTTATTTATTTTTTTTTTTAAATAACCAGATTTATTTCAACCCTGTTGCAGTCAGCCCGGTTTATTTTATCCTTTATATTCTCGCATATACCAACTAATCAGGATTTTATTTTATTTTATAAAAACATTTATTTTAACCCTGTTACAGTCAGCCCTGTTTATCTCAATCTTTATATTCTTACATATACCAACTAATCAGGATTTTCTTGTATTTTACAAAAACATTTATTTTAATTGTGTTAATATCAGCCCTGTTTATTTCAATCTTTATATTCTCGCATACCAACGAATCAGTATTTTATTTTATTTTTTATTTTATTTTTAAAACAATAACCGCATTTATTTCAACTCTGTTACAGTCAGCCCTGTTTATTTCAAGTTTTATATTCTTGCATATGCAACTATTTAATTTTTTTGTTTTATTTTATATTTTATTTTGTATTATTTAATTTTTTTAAAATAACCACATTTATTGCAACACTGTTACAGACAGTCCTGTTTATTTCAACCTTTATATTCTTGCATATGCCAACTAATCAGGATTTTATGTTATTTGATTTTTATTTGTTTATTTATTTATTCATTTTTTTAAATAACCACATTTATTTCAACCCTGTTATAGTCAGCCCTGTTTATTTCAGCCTTTATATTCTCACATACACTAGCTAATCAGAATTTTATTTTATTTTATTTTAAACATAAATTTTCCACTTTAATATCAGTAAATGTCAATATCAGATTATTTTAGGAAATTTTTGTGAGGTCAAACGTATTTGAATGGGGCTTTCCATAATATGCTCGATTTAGACGATGGACGGTTTGGTTGTAAGCGAGAGTGAGGTTAATTGATGGACTTGAGTGGTGTGGATTATTGTGATGTTTTTATCAGCTGTTTGGACTCTCATTCTGACGGCACCCATTCACTGCTGAGGATCCATTGGTGAGCAAGTGATGCAATGCTACATTTCTCCAAATCTGATGAAGAAACTCCTTTTGGATGCCCTGAGGGTGTGTACATTTTTATAAATTAAATTAAAATTTTCATTTTGGGTAAACTATTCCATTAATTCTTGTTGTCAAAAATCTGCGTACTTTAGCAAAACTGAATTGAAATCTATCAGCAGAAAGACATTTGAAGAAAGGTGACTTGTGACAGTGAGGCTCTCTCTATATTTCACTCATCATAAACCATATTATTATATCGATAGCAATAGAGAGAAGCTGTTTCATTCCAGGTGGCCCAACAAATGTGCAGGAAGTGTCTTGACACAGTGCTTAGATGCTCTACATGAGCGACTTTAAAGTACGCAGGCTAAATATTTCAACGTTGTAATGGAAACATTAAAAATGTGACATTTAATTCTCAAAGTGGTCTATTGGAGCATAGATTTGCCCCATTGCTTCTGAAATGATTGACCCCATTTCCAGAACAGACCAATCAGTTTAATATGAAACCCCTTGTGCTTGTATAAATTGTGTACATCCGAGGGTTGCATGTGTGTGCACCATATTTTCTCATATTGCCAACTGCAGATGAATGAAAACGGAGAAACACAATCGCAGGGTTTGGTGAAAAGCGTTCTGCTCGCCGTGCCGAATGGAATGACTGACATCCATTTAGTTGATTTGCCTCTGGCAATGAAAAAACACTTTTGAAATGAATAGCATCTCTGCAATCCCTTTCAAAATGTCCATATCTCTCATGTGCAAGATTTCATCTTTCTTTAGCTTTTCATGTTGAACCACTTGCATTCAGCTTGCATGCAATAGGCATGGTTTTGAATTAGCTGAGGCCTTATTGTCATATTTATTCACATGGGGTTTGATGCGAAAAATATTATTTGTGGACATTATTATGTGTTTATGACAAGTTGTAGTGTATATTTTGTAAACATGGCAAATAGTGATCATTTTGCTGAAAATCTTTACTCAGCTGCCTTGAATACATAATTTTGATTGGTCAATCATGTCATTAGATTTCCTACATAGCTGCTCTAGATACTTGTCACCTGTATCACTCTTTGGTTTTTATTTTTTTATTTTTTTTTTTTTATTTACAGCACAATAAGTGAGATCATTTACAGCCGGTCAGTAATTAGCACAAAATGAATTATTTATTTCAGCCCTGTTTTTTATTTTATTTTATTTTATTTTATTTGTAAAGCACAAGAAATGATAATTTATCTGATAATTTACAGCCAGTCAGTAATTAGCACAAAATAAACACATTTATTTCAACACTGTTACTGTTGTTTTATTTTATTTTATTCATTATTTCCAGCACAATAAATGAGATAATTTACAGCCAGTCAGTAATTAGCACAAAATGAACATATTTGTTTCAACACTGTTACTGTTTTTATTTTATTTTTTATTTACAGCACAATAAGTGAGATAATTTACAGCCAGTCAGTAATTAGCACAAAATGAACGATTTATTTCAACCCTCTTACAGCCAGGGTTTGACTGATTGCACTTTTAGCCAAATATATTTCCTTTATTTTGATCTATATTCAATACATACTCACTTGAATTGTTGACTTCATAATAAGAGCACTCTCAGAATTCTAGTTTTATCTATAATAATGAGGACTTTTATCCAAATACTAAGCCTCTTTGCCTCAAGTGCTCCACTTCTCTGGCAAAATCATGGTCTTTTTTTACTTTTTTTTTTAAGAATCTCATGTACTTTTTATTTTCTCAGACTGTCGTGACTTTTCCTCTACATGTCTTATCCCTGCAGATCCAAATCAAGCTGTAATGGACAGATAGCTCTGGTGTTTCTGTGTGGGACTACAAGGTGTCTCCATGGGAGGATGAATGTGATAAATAAATGAGCAGATGAGTTGGTCTCTGACAAGTGAGGGACACGCCGTATCGGCCACATTCTTGATAGTGATCTAATTCAACTGGCAGCCACGGATGTTGATTAAATCAGAATGTCAGACACTTGACAAGATGAGACAAAAACTGACGAAAAGCCTGTTGGAACAGCAAGAACAGTGCCACGAGAACGCCTCTGAAACGTGTCTGGAAAGGAAGACGCGCTGGGAATTGTAGCGAGGCACTCGATGTTGCCATCAACCCTGTGAAACCCAGGCGTAGCCCTCTGACCAGCGTTCAGAGGCTGTGTGTGCTTTAGCGGCAAGTACAGTTGAGGAGTACCCCTGTAATTACAGAGCGAACAAAAGCTTTCTTTGGAAAGGCAGCACAAAAGAGTATCAATGGCACATCACTCGGAAGGCTGGGCGGGAACGCTGGAGACGGAGGCCTTATTCAATAGCGCTTTGAAAAGGGTGGATGTCGGAGCAAAATAGCTATCACGCTCCAGTAAGGATGTTTTGCGATGACTTTGTCAGTGTCACGTACACATTAAACCCGTGTTGTCCTGCGAAAACCCTTTTGCCGTTTGTTGTTTTAAGGTGGCGGTTTCATAATTCGATTCAATCATGACTACATCATCTATGAAATTATTCAGTAAATTCTGTGTTTTTTTTCTTTGTATCTTTATTTAAAAATTTCATTTCATTTAATTTCATTACATTTCCAACCAGTCAGTCATTAGCACAAAATAAACACATTTATTTCAATCTTTTACAGCCAGCCATGTTTTTCAACCTTGGACGTCAGTTTCATAATTTGATGTGATCACGACTAGATCATCAAGTAAATTATTCAGTACATTTAGTGTTTTCTTGAAAAGCCCTGCTGAATATTCATAAAAGACCTTGGCGTAGTGATGTATCTTGATCAGATTCAAATTTCTAAATCATAAGTCATGAGGACTAAATAATGCCAAATATTTTATTTTATTATGTTAATAATATAACAAAATAAATAAATAATATAATAAAATTAAATAAAAAAATAAAAATACCTTTTTATTTCCCATTTTATTTTATTATATTATTTTATATTATTCATTTTATTTTATTTTATTTTATTTTATTTTATAACTATGAAATGATTGAATATTTACTGTCTCTTTAAAAAGTCCAGCAGAATATTTGTGGGATCATTTACAGCCAGGCAGTCATTAGTGCAAATTAAGCCCATTTATTTAAAACCTGTTTTAGTCAGTCCTGTTTATTTCAACACTGGGTTTATACTGTATTTCACAAATGACTGACTTACTGTACTTGTATGTCATGTAATATTTGAATTTTGCCTGATATTTACTGATTTTGTCAGTGCCACTTACACATTAAACCAGTGTTGTTTTGTGCTCGATGCACCCTTTTTTTTTTTCTTTTTTTTTTTCCATTTTCAGGCATCAGTTTCATAATTCGATGTAACCACGACCAGGTCATGTATGAAATTATTCAGTACATTGAGTGTTTCTTTAAAAAGCCCCGCTGAATATTTACATAAGGAGACCTTGGCGTTGTGACACATCTCAGTCAAATTAAAATTTCAAAATCAAAAGTCATGAGAAGACAGTAGTGGGCACAAATACATACCGATATAGCGATGGAGTCGCAGTCTGCCGTCCGTCTCCTCCTTCGCACACCCACATGGAGGTCAGGGTAGCATGTAGCCAGTCGCTGTGCTAATCTTCTTTGTCACTCATAAAATTTACACTACATCTCCCCGTTGGAGGCCTGTCATTTTCCTCCTGCCTTCAGCTGTCACCACACGCAAGTAATTACTCGGAGGGTTTGAATGGGCCCTTGATTATTTATAGGGTCGGATGTCTGAAAAAACCTTCTATGCTGCTTTGAATTATTTCACATTAGTGATAATGCATGAAAACGAGGACTTTTTCTCCTTTCCAGAGCTCAGGATAATCATGACCACATAGGAAGTGTCTTGCACCGGCACGACTAATGATCGTAAAAGATCTTCTTCAAATGGTTCGGAGGAATGAGACTAAACATAATTTCAAGGCTGAGTGAGAATGTCAGGAAAAAGTACTGTGATCTTTTCAATGTTGTGCAGAACCTGCAGATGGATATCGAGGAGATTGAATGGCCAAGATTGAATGTGATTTAGAAAGGTCTGTTTGCAAAGTTAGATTCCATCCGTATGGCTTTAGAGGGTAAATGTGGAAACTACATGGCGGTATCGAAACACGTCTGTCCGAACAATGGAAGATGAGCAGTGTGTGTTTCCAAAGAATCAAGGTTTTTGCTGCAAAGTAAAAATAAGTATTTCCAGTAATCTTGAATATCTTGAATCTTTGTCATACTGGATGGGCAGATTTTTACTGTTTTAACATTTACAGTAGATATTTATTTTTACACATACAGTAGACATTTAAAGTAGGAAAAATAAATAAATACATTAATAAACTGTATTGATGTATTAATAAGATATTAAGACTCGTTTTCATAGATTGTATCTTCAATATCTTGAATCTTTGTCATACTAGATGGGCAGATTTTTACTGTTGGAAAAATAAACAAATAAATCAATACATAAAAATCCTTAAAACTGAATTAATAAGATATTAAAACTTATTTTCATAGACTGTATCTCGAATATCTTGAATCTTTGTCATACTGGATGGGCAGATTATGAAGATGAACCTTATAGTAGATATTTATTTTTCACATACAGTAGATATTTAAACTAGAAACTAAACAAACAAATAAATAAATATCCTTAAAACTGTATTTATATGATATTAAGACTTATTTTCAGATTGTATATCGAATCTCTTGAATCTTTGTCATACTGGGTAGGCAGATTTTTACTGTTTTGAAATGTAACTTGTTTTTCACATACATTAGATATTTAAACTGGAATTTTAGATATAATTTTAGATGACTGGTTGATTGATTGATTGATTGGTTTTACTGTTTTAAAATTTTGATATTTAAACTGGAAAATTGTATATAAATAAATATCTAAAAACAACTTGACAGCTCTTTTGGCAGCCATCCACAATACTCTGGCATCATGGCAGAGAGTTTTGATATGGGAAAGTGCTGTTGTTAACATATTTTACGATAAAAATATCTTAATCCTGTAGTAAGTGTATTTGTAAAACGGAATGGTCAGATTTTTTCACTTTTTTTAAAATTTAAGTTGAAACAAGTGAAAATGACTCTTGCCAAAACCGGTTGCCATGATGCCAGAATGTTGTGGATAATTACACAAAAATACATGTTAAAAATAGCTGTTTTTTTTTTTTTTTTAAAAGCAAACGCCTGTTTATGACTTGTTTTCCAGTAAAAAATATCTTGAAACAGGATAAGATATTAAGAATTGTTTTCATAAATTGTATCTTAAATATTTTGTCAGACTGCACAGACAGATCTTGATTGATTTTGATTTTTATTGTTCCAAAAATACATTATTTTTCAAATATTTCACATTACCTCCAGTCCTCTCTTCCTAGACTGTCTCAAATGCTGTTTAGTTCCTGTTTTGATGAAGCGCCTCCTTCTGAAACACGAATTGTGCTCTGATTGGTTAGCTGACCCAGTGTGTCGTGATTGGTGAACCGCTTAGAGCATGTTCTGGAAATGTCCCGCCCCTTTACCATGACCACAAGTTTCATCTGCTCAGCTATAAATATTAACAAAGGCTTCAAATTTTGCCATAGCAATTTGAGTCCAATAGTGCCACTCGCGTTTACTTCATTAGTGCAATTCTGTTTAACTCTAAACAACAAAATTTGCTTGGAAAATTGTGTAGAAGCTACTACTGTGAGTTGAGTATGAAACTCCGGCGAAATAGTGAAGACACATGCTGAAATAGTATGATAACTTTGTGATCTCACTTCCTGTCATGCTGCGATTCTGACTCCTCCTGTGGCTCTGCATGTCGATCGCTGCCTTTTGCGATCCTGGTTTGTTCGCTCGTTTAATGATTTTTCTGCTGTCACGCACAAATTTCACAAATCTCTTCTTTTCAACATGAGGGTCAAAGTGATTGTCTTTCATGTGTAGCACCTTCCTGCACAGTGATCTTTGTGGCCTGTTGAGCATATTAGTCCATTTCGCTCTCTGGATGAATGTTTCTGCCTAGCCTTCTGGGAAGATTTTGATTATGGAAATCTCTGACATCGCATTTTCCCGCCGTATAGAGTAGCTCTGTTTCTGAACAACCAGAAAGCTGAGAATAGATCTGAATTTTCAAAGTGGAGATGCAGTTTTGACAAATTGCTAGACATGTAAGAGCTTTGAAACTTGTTTGGCATTATTTGATATCCTCTTGTAGTGCACTGAAGTGTTTACACTGTATTTTTCAGTCAAAACAGGCTTTCGCTGTTTTTCTTTTTTGCGTAGCTTCCTGGAGAGTTATATTTGGCATTCTTGATATTTTGTCTGTAAATAGAAGATAATGGACACAAAATGATTAGGCAAATGTTAGATTTGAGCATTTGAGCTGCAAAGCTCAACATGTTATAGTCCATGCATCAACCAAGAAGCCATAGCACCAGTGTTTTTCATATTGTTGACAAGTTCCTCTACTTTGCTGTTTTTAAACAAACACTCACAGCTTATTGTGCAGATGTGAGAGTGGATGGTTTTTCAGTGATGGACAATGCAACCTTCACCATTATCAGAATCGTCACGGCCTACCTGCACAACACTTATCTTTATCTGGAGCAGCAGATGGCCTTTCACACGTGTCATTGTTGTGACTGAAGCCGTCTCCTCCTGATGTTACCTGAAACAAATGAGCCATGAGAGCAGATATAAAATCAGCGCTACACATCGGGGCCATTCCACTCTCCTGGCCAACGCTGTGCTCTCTCACTCGCTCTCTGTCTCTCCGGCTGGACTGATGATCAGTTCCTGTTTCACCATAATGCATTTTGGCTTACAGCAGATTGACACAAATATAAACAATGGAGAGTTTAAAGACTCGAGTTATGCGATCCAGGAAGAAGTTGAAGCTTGAGTAGGTCACAGTGATGTTAGAAATGTTCTTTCTCTAATGGTCTATCTGCTCGTATTTGTGTAAACTTGATTTGTTATCCACTGAAAGCATTTGCAAATCTAAAAACAATTTAATTGCTGGTTTAATTGCCCATTTCCAGTGGTATGAATGAAACTGAATAGTTGCAATTGAATTTGACAGCTTTTGCATTGGATAATGAAGGACAGGACTTGGACAAAGGATTGGACTTGATGTTGTTGTTGTTAATACTACTACTACTACTAATAATAATTTTATATTTATTATTCTTATTATTTTAATAAACATAATAGCTATAATAATAATAATAATTGTATTTTCATTCTTAATATTTTAATAATTATAATAACAATAATAATGAGTTGTCTAATAATAATAATGATTATTATTATTTGTAATAGTGATAATAATAATAAAATTATTAATAGATTATTAATTAATACAAAAATAATATTATTAAATACTTTTATATTTATTATTTATATTAGTTTAATAATTATAATAGCAATAATGATAAATTAAGTTATTATTATTATTATTATTATTATTATTATTATTAATAATAATAAAGTATATAATAACAACAACAATAATAAAATTATCAAACACATTGTGTTTTTATTAGCAGTAGTAGAAGTAGTATTTTTTTAATTATTTTTTTATTTGCTGTTGTATTATTATTATTTTTTTATTATTAGTATTCTTTTTATAATGATTGTGAAATTCTGGAAAGGTGATTGGATTGTGAATTAAATTTTACAGAGGCAAATACATTTTTCTTTGGTTTATTGTGCACAATATGACCAAGGATCATTATTATGGGATCCTTATTTATTAATAAAGTAACCAGGGTCAGTTTTGAGTTCATGTTGGCAGAGAAGACAATTAAAAGCAGTAAAAGCAGTGACCAGGTGAGGTTTGGAGATTCTCCTCAATCATGCAGCGAGTTTATAGAAACAGTTATAAATTTACTATTAATCTCATCTCTACAACATCTTAAGGTTTGTGACAGTGTCACAGGCTCCACTAAAGGCCAAGTATGTGAAACAGTGAATTTCTTGCGACAGCCCTTGATACCCGAAGAGCTATATTTAGGGTGGATAACTAGTACTGCACAGTATAATCTGACATTTGGACCACAAGGGAGTCTTACTGCATCGCTCGCAAATGACAGTGTCACTGTTGGTTTGCGTCCCCGGTGGAATAGGTTAAAGAGAACAAAACATGTTTTTGCAGTGGAGCGCTGGCCCGGCAAGACAGATCTAATAAAACTGGATTTGATTGCGGGGTATGATCTGACTGGGGCTGTCGCTGCTGACTGAGCCCCTCGAGTCCGGGACAGTGGCGGAGGAAGAGGAGGAGGAGGAAGAGTAGCTTGAGGAAGGATGGAGAGAGTGATTATCAGGGCAAAGATGGCCCTATTCATGATGATCTATCTCTATCCGTCCATACGCTTTATCTGTCCGCCCGTACATCTACCATCTCTCTGTGATTATACCCCTGTACCTGTCTTTCTGTCTGTCTGTGTCTGTCTAATTATATGCACATCTATCTGTCTGTCTATCTATCTATCTATCTATCTATCTATCTATCTACAGTATCTATCTATCGTTCTATCGTTCTATCTGTCTGTCATTTCCATAATGACCAGCGCAATCTACCAAGAGCAAATTACTGCCTGCTTTAAGAGATACTTTTTTTGGAGGGCATTAAATAATGGCGCAAATACTAGTAATTTGACGAGCACAAACGTTAGTAAATTGCATTGCGTGATTCATTTGAATACTCTCCTCCTATAAATTTTATATATTTTATAATTCATTTTTATTTTATAATTCAATAAGGTCAGGCACAAAAAATACTGTGTCCACGCCTTTTCAGCGCTAATTCTTCTCTGCACGTCTTTAGTAAATCCTGACAGTACTATTTTAACGGCAAAAGAAGGTTTGCGCTGGTGCAAGCTGTTAGTAAATCTGGCTCTTAATGTTCTTTCTATTGTTCTATCTATCTATCGTTCTACCTATCGTTGTATCTTTTTATTGTTCTAACGTTCTATGATTTTATAGTTCTGTCTGTCTGTCTGTCTGTCTATCTATCTGTCGTTCTATCTATCTATCTATCTGAAGTGTGCACTCCTCAATCTTGCTTGAGTCTACTAATATCAGTATAGTGTGATTGGATCTTCTTTATCTCTATTATTATGTTAATAAATGTGTTGACATTCCAGTATGATGTAAGACAAATTGTTCAATTTGCTTCTACACAGACAAACTGTAATTCATCAATTCAACTTGCATCACCTGTGCAGTAAAGCACATTAGTCTCGTCCACAAAATACGATCACTTGTTTTTGTCTTTGGAGTGATTATTAGCACCTCGGATGGACTGACATGTCCTCTCTCTATAATAACCTCTCTGAATGCATAACCCTGGGAGACAGTTCATTAGCTTGTCAAACACGCGTCTCTTTTGGTCGCAGTGGTCTCGCCAGGTCTCGCGTGCATCCAAGGTGATCAAACCTGCGTCAGCCTGCACCTGCCGGCTCCCTGGAGAGAACGCAAGGAGCACGAACAACAAAATCTACACAGCACACACTCGGGGAGATCCGGCGTGCAGCGCTTTCAATCATCTTATCTCTTTGCCTGAGGAAAGTATCAAAAAACCCGGTGAGCCCAGGGTGCGCTCGACAGCCTTTGAGTTTGACTCCAACACACAGATTGATCAAAGAACAGACAAATGTTACTCAATACTACTTCCCTCTGCGAGTAGATCAGTTCTCTACTCGGGTTTGACAGTAAATCACCTCTAACAAACAACTCTACAATTTCATGCGCCCTTTTTCGACGGCGTATCTGTCCGTCAGGTTTTTCCTCTAGGGACGATTTCTAACCTCTACCACAGTTAACAAATGACCCTGTAAGGATTTTTTGATGCAATGTGATTCATACACACCCCTTTCTCATATTGTAGTTTGTGCTCAGCCAGGGTTTTCAGAGAACCTGGGTTATTATAGTTAAATGAAACTAAAATTTACCATAGAAAAAGTTACTTGTCATAAAATTAAATGGTAAAAAAGTATTTTATTTCATCTAGTTCCGAAGGCAACATTTCTTATTTTTGTTTAGTTTAACTCGATATACTAAGAGAAATACTAAAACTACAATTAAAAATAATAAATACTACATAGATGTTATAAAATAATATATAACATCTGTATGATTTTAATACAATAATATACATCTGTATAGTTATGTTAAATGATGACTTGTAAAAAACAAACAAAAAAAAAAAACCCCACACACAAACTAAAACTTAAAAATGAAAATTAAATGGAAAATATAATATATAAGTAAATAAAACTAAACCTAAAACAATAACAAAAAATGTATTTTTTGCTACTTGGAATAGAATAAACATTAACTGAAATAAAATATATAAAAAACTGTTATTTAAACTTCTTAAACTCTTTTAATTCAGCTATAGTTCAGCCATGGCAACTAAAACTAAAATAAAAAATTAATAAAAACTAAACATTTGCTATGAAGTAATACATGACAAAAGCACAACATAATTACTAAAACTTTAACTAAAATAAAAATGGAAAATATAAAATAAAAATAGTATCTAAATAGTATCTAAAAAGCTACAATAGTATCTCAATGATATTTATGCAATGATTTACTAAAACTAAAACTAGCAGATAAAATGTTAATAATATTAATAAAATATAAAAACTTATTAAATTCTTTTATTTAATCTTGTTGGCAATGCAAAATTTCTCATTTTCATTTTATTTTAACATGATGTACCAAAAAACAAAAAACAAAAAAAAACCTGAAATAAAAATAAAAAAGTTCTTAAAACAATAACTAATAAAAAAAATGACAAAAATGCACAAAGGTTCTACTACTTTAACTAATAAAAATAAAAATAATAATAGTAAAGATGTTTTTAAAAAACAATAACTAATAAGAAAAAATAAAAAAATACTTAAAAATGATCAGTCATACAAAAATAACACTACAAACAGGTTTTGAGAACATCATTCAGATTAATTCAGTGCTGTTAATCAAATGTAAGCTGGCTAATACAGCCATACTAGCTCAAATTAGTTAAATGTGTGTTCCTCTTATCAGTTAAAATGTACTCTGATTTCT
>JAFVLL020015037.1:0-14836 GCA_021397915.2 Tor tambroides | reverse complement strand
AACTGTAACTACAACTAAGACCATTAAAAATGTTTATTACTTGAAATAAAAAAAGAAATAAAATACAATCTAAAAAAAAAATTGTCATTCTCAACTAATATACAGTATATATATATATATATATATAAACTTTAAAATTAAAAACTAAAATAATATCTCAATGATAGCCTTCTAAAATAACATGAATGATGCATTGAAAATATCCTTCAATTGAATGAAATATTCTATTATGTTGAGCATGTTAAAATGAAAAATGTCTTTTTCTAAGACAAAATAACTGAAACAATGAGTGTCACGGCTAAACATTGAATTTTCCTTCTATCAGTAATGTAACAGATGCTTCTATCTGAAACTGCAGTTTTAAAAACTACAATAATTATTTTAATTGTTTTATTAAGCAAATATATGCATGTAATAGGCAACATAACACACATATATCAGACATACTTTCCGATGCACTGAAAATACTTTTCCGCGTGCACTCAGCACCAGTGTAGCCTACCAACTAGAGAGAAGCAGGGAGCTGTTTTAGTTCATGGAAGAATACACAGGACGCGTATACACAACATCTCTACATGTAAACGTGCATTCAACTTCCGCATCAGTGTAATTACTGTGGAAATTAACAAACGCATTAGATGCACAATACACTGCAGCACAATTGATTAACTATAATAAATATGAAAAAAATGCCACTAATGTTTGCTCACCGTGTAAGGTCGGATAGGTACTACTTTACTTTCCATTGGGTCTATAGGCAGGCCGCCATGTTTCGCACATCCGCGCATGTCCAGCAGCATCTGCGCCTTCAAATTTATATCAATGGAACATTTAAGAACTACAGATCGTTTTGTATTGGTAAAAAAGGTTTTCAAACGTCCAATATTCCTTTACAAATGCACGTTTAGCTACAAGCAGAAACCATCTGAACTGAATTGAATCTAAAAAATAGTGGTAGAATGAAATTCAAGTGGATGTGTGCTGTGTATTGCTTACAGATTGTTATTGAGTTGGCGGGGAAAAAACTATATGAGAAATGCGAAGTTGTTTAAACATAAAAATGCAATTCTTGAAGCATTCATAATAACTATGGACATCCATTGTCCGTTATCTGGTCTGATATCGCAAATACGCATAATTTATCAGCACGTATAATTTTTTAAATTATTTAAATAATATATTGACAACTTAAAAAAAGGGTTTTGCTTATAGAAATAGTATCACATTAAATATATGAGTGTGCTGCTGTAAATAACACGTAAGCTATCAACAAAACCATAATATTTCTGTTAGAACCATAATATACAATAATATTTCTGTTGTCTAGTCTTATTGGAATATTATTTATTAATTTATTTGTAAGCTTCATGTGTTGTATCTAATACTACATTTTAAATAGGATAATCGCTAGATGGCACCATGCGCTTTTCCCGAAGAATCACTTCATGCATGTCTGCTTGTCCTGAGTTTTCCAGTAGGCGATTGGAAATTAATTCTTGAAAAATTAAATTATTTTTAATGATTTCTACAAGGGGAAAAAATAGGCGTTTTTGCATGTAAAATTGGTTTATTACGATCTGACATGCTATAATACTCGCTAATAATAATAATAAATAATAATATCGATAATAATACAAATTAAAAAAATTAAGCTAGAAAACTGAAGATCGATCGCAATATTAAGCATAATTGCATAGCTCAGAGTTTAAATAGATCGTCAAAAAGGATAGATAGATAGATAGATAGATAGATAGATAGATTTACATCATATAATAATACTTCATAATATTTCAGTCATAATTTAGGCCTACAAAGGGTTCTTTTTATAAAGGCTTGTTCTTCCTCTTCTCAGCAGAATAAACAGTGTGAGCTGTCTGCTAAATTGATCTTCCTGCTCAACCCACTCACACACACCAAGCACTGCCTCGCCAAACGAGCACATCAATTTGGATGTATGCACGTAGGAAATGTAACACATCCGAGCAGGAATGCATATTATCATTGCTCAACCGAACCCAGCCCTCGCTTCTGGACCATTCTGCGCATTCCTTCATTGTGATTGGCCACAGACGGGTTCGGTTCGGACGCTATTGGTGTGAGCAGTCCGCCACTCACTCGGTTTGGTGCCGCTTCGCCTGAACGCCAATTTATAGACCCTACTACGGCGAAGGCCTGGCTCATGAATATTAATTAGATTACGTGACCGGACGCACTCGCAAGGTTCCCGGGCAACGTCAGCACGACGTGCTTAATATTCATGAAGCGAGCCTTCGCCATACTGCGATCCGTAATTTGGCGTTGTTAGGTTGTCAATGGCTCAGAATGAAGGTGGATACTGTTGCAGCTGTGATGATGGGTTACCACTGCAGGTGAAAATGAAAACATCGTTTCTTGGCGACGCGAGGGGACAGTGTGCGCATCGTTGTCTTGGACATAAGTGAGTATTCTGGTCGGAGCTTTTTTCATAAATGTACAATGTTGACAGTGCGCTTGCTTTTTACGCTGGATGTTAGAGGTTTGTGGCTGGTACATCGTTGGTGTTTCACGCAAACACGCGCACCTCCTGCCCACACACTCCAGGAGACCGAAGTCACCTGTTATCAATTATGTCACGCGTTTAAGTCATTATTGGTTATGTAAATGATCTTTATGTTGGCTGGGCACTTTGTTATTAATCGTTGTGATTTTTTTTTTTACCGCACCGTATTTTTTACTGTTCATTTAAGAGTGGGTGGGAGTGGTGTGGGCTGTCAGTCATTTTTTGATGCTGTCAGGTGGATAAGATGCTTAAAATAATGATAGAATTTTCATCCACCTACGAATATTTCCAGCGCGCGCGCGCACACACACTTTAGGCACGCACGCGCGCGCGCGCATACCGCACAACACGAGATGCAGACGTGCGCCGCGTTTATGCACAATGCACAAACATACAAGGAGCTGTCGGTGTCACGACATGACCTGCGAAACGCATCTGAAAGCGCATTTATGTGTAAATGCAACGCGTACTGCCCTCAAATCGAGCGCAGATGATACCTGTCGCACATCTGAGGTGATTGAGATGATGTCCATTTGGGTTTTCAGCACATTACATCACTGACTTCTGGTTTGGGAGAGAGGATTCTCAGACTGTCCTTGTTCACCCACCTGTAATTCTCATTCAGAGCTACGTTGTTTTGCTATTCCCAAAACTGCTGGGAAATTCATGATGATCTGTCTTGAAGAACTGTGGCGCTTGTTTATTGTCACCTCAGACAAACCGAATCATGACAATCCTACACACATCCTGTCTGAGTGAAACGAGAGAGAATTTGAGCTGCAATCAATGCCATTTCATGCATGTGAAATATGCATTAGATGTAAACATTGGATATGCCTCTGATTTGATGCATGTGAAATATAAAGATACAGTATGCATGAATAAGTCTGTTTGACCCCTTCTATGCAAAACCTCTGTACTCTTTCTCTTCAGGTGATCAAGTGTGTGTGTGCATGCGTAGTGTGTTAGTTTGCAGGAATGTGTGTCGGTGTGTGTGGATTATGAGAAGAGCATTGTGACCAGCCGGGAGCAGATTTTTGCTGCAATGACCCGTTCAAGCACCGATTTCTGTCCCGTCCTCTGGCCTTCCGCTCCTCACAGCCCAGACATGCACCACCTCGACATCTTTTGACTTCATGAAGATTCCTGACATCGGTAATGTGATGAATAAATTTGAGGTCCTTGGGATTGTAGGAGAGGGTGAGTGCATCTTTTTTTTAATATCGTTCGATAAAGAGAAAAAAGCATTAATCTTAGTGCTTATAAAACAGCTGCTTGTGCATATAAGCCATAATTGGTATAAATCAAGTAGGGCTGTCAAACGATTAATCGCGATTAATCGCATCCAAAATAAAAGTTTTTGTTTACACAATATATGTGTGTCTTCTGTATATATTTATTTTGTATATATAAAGACACACGCATACAGTATATATTTTGAAAATATTTACATGTATTTAAAAGTTTATATTTATATTCATATAATTTATATTATATAAAAATATATTTAATATATAAATATAACATGTTTTTCTTAAATATATACATGCATGTGTTTGTATTTATATATACATAATAAATATACACAGTATACACACATATATTATGTAAACAAAAACTTTTATTTGGGATGCGATTAATCGCGATTAATCGTTTGACAGCACTAAAATCAAGCTTATGAAGCTTTTTCTTTTTTTGCAAAGGAGCCTATGGGGTGGTCCTGAAATGCAGACACAAGGTAAGACATGTTTATGCAGGAACCTGTTGGTCAGCATGCTAAGTAGAACTGCAGAAACTCCATATTGTACAGTGTATTTGATCCATGAAAATTAGATATATTCTGGAAACTTGGTCATTTTTTTATTCTGATTTAAAATGTAATGTAGTTTATAAACACCTGAACAATATATGCAATCACTTATAGACCTATACTGCTTATGCAAAAAACAAAAACAAATAAAAAAACACACACACGCCTTGTTAATGTAATTTGTAGAGGTGATGCTAGTTTCTCATTTTACCCTTAAGATAAAACTGCCTAACAGAGTTAACCTTTATGGGCCTCGTGACTGTAACTTTCCCAGAAGAGTTGCACAACACATTTAAACTCCTTAAATGGTACATTTGTTGAGAGATTTCTTTTAGAAATATATTTTCAATTGTAATATGGCATGGTTCCCTAGCAACTGGTTCTTTTAAAATTGTGGGCTTCTCCAAATGCATTGCTTGTGGCCTAGTTGGCAGATATGCTTCATTGTTTGGGAGGCATTTTCAGACATTCGAACATTGCTAGACTAACTCACAATAAGGTAAATATAAGCATATTTTCAACCAGTAGGAACTGCTTTTATTGAAATTGCTGCTGTGCGGTTGGGAGGTGCGGGGCATTTTTGTATCATCCATTATGCAGTGATTTCTGCACATTTTAAAACTTTAGGTGCTCAGTCCATACTATTTAGCCTCTGACACTGCTATTAATGTGGTTGTTCAGTATACAAAATGATTGCATCTGAACTGAACCAGTGACACAGTTTGAAATACATATATCAAATGTAGTGTCAGAGTATGTTTCAGTTTTGAATAAATAATAAGCGTATGATATCCAAAAAGCACATTTTTTTTATCATCAAAACTACCTGTCTGTTAAGGTTATTTTCATAGTCCCTTTCTGTGTGTCCTCGATGCTGTTGGTATTTGAGTCATGGTTGCATGCCCAGGATGTGTCTTCACGCCTGGGCAGACAGCAGCAGTGTGGCTGGATGCCTGGCTAGATGATGAATGACAGTACAGTGCAACAGAATTGTTAGGGCTCATTACACTTTAGATTTCACTGACCTCGACGCACACACCCTGGAGTTAACACTGATACTGTGCACAATATTCATGCTCTTACCTGTACAGATTCATGTAGTTACATATATCTTTTCAAAAGCAGTTTAAAGGTCAGCATGAAGTTTGTTTGTTTAAATGTTTGCATACGGAGCTGTCGCTAAATCAGAGACCTAGTTGCCTATATCTCCAGTATATTTGTTGATTTTGACGTAAGTTATGTCAAATAATCAGCATGGATTTGAATGGCAGAGAATTGATGATGGAAAGGGAAAAAAACAATCATATTTCTATGCATAATTTCATTGTTCCACTCCAAGTTCCCATGCATCATTGTTATGATAATGAGGCCGATAAATTCAGCAGCAAGTATACTCCTCAGCCTGTGCCAAAACAGAAAACTAGGCTTGTGCTTTTAGTAATTGGTCAGTCAGCGCTTTCCCTCCTTTATTAAATGCATTCAAAATTGCAGCTGAAATCAAGAGTGACTGTTTCTTTTTGGTTGCATTCGGTCTTGTTTTTCTTTCACCTATAATTTTTCTGCAATCTATTTACAGACATTCAGAATAAATTTGGATCGCTCTACATACCTGTTTAAGAACAGTAGATTTGAGTCTGTGAAAATAAGACTGCTTGACCTCATTAGGAGACTAGATTAAAATTTGTTGGCTTTTGGTGTTGTGTAGAGCTGCTGCTTGCCTTTGGATGTTTTTGTTATAGAATAGAATAAGATAGAGTAGAGTTCTGGTCATTTAATTTGATTGGACAAGCTTTATTCCGAGTGACATACTTTTTATGACAGCACAGGAAATTTCTGTTGTTTGTTTCACATTGTTTGTTTTTTAGTAACAAATTGTTACATTTACAGTAAAGCATTTGTCACAAAATATTTTTATTTTAAATGAATGCTGTTCTCTTTAAAGGGATAGTTCACCCAAAAATGAAAATTCATTAATTACTCACCCTCATGTTGTTCCAAACCGTAAGACTGTTCATCTTCGGAACAGAAATTAAGCTTTCTGACCCTCTATAGGTAGCAAGGGTCCTACCACGTTAAGGTCCAGAAAGGTACCAAGAACATCGACAAAATAGTCCATGTGACACCAGTGGTTCAATCGTAATTTTTTGAAGCTACGAGAAAACTTTTTGTTGCGCAAAAAAACAAGATGCAGCACATGCGTGTTCTACGTCAGCAGCACCATGCGCATGCATTGTTTACGTTCAATTCAAAGCACGCACGTGCGTCGTGATACTCTCCAAAATGGAACTAGAGTGACGAGGAGGAGTAAAATTGTTGAATAAAGTTGTTATTTTATGTTTTTTTGCGCATAAAAAGTACAATTACGGTTGAACCACTGATGTCACATGGACTATTTTGTCGATGGTCTTGGTACCATTCTGGACCTTGATCATGGTAAGACCCTTGCTGTCTATGGGAGGGTCAGAAAGCTCTCGGATTTCATCAGAATATCTTAATTTGTGTTCCAAAGATGAACGAAGGTCGTAAAGGGATCATCGGATGCAAAATTCACTTTACATGTTGTTTGAACATAAATGTGTGTTGGAAGTGTGTGAACACATCCGTCCTATAATGATAAAAATCCACCCAGTGTTTTTTCCCCTTTTTCAAATCAGGCTGTTCTGAGATTCCTTTCAGAATGATATCGTTCTGCACAGACCGCTCCCACGATAGTTGATTGACAAGGCCATCTTACCTTACACCCACCCTGAGTGAGCTGAGAGCTGTCCGCCATTGTGTCGACTCCGGTGCAGGGGAAGATAAGAATGTCTCCGATTAAGCGATTGAGGTGTTTTGTTGTTGGATGTAATAATGAACATAGCCATCGTCATTTACTCCCGACATCTGAGCCGCCGAAGACAAAGAGGATTAACGTTACTTGAAGGGAGTGCGCCGATCCCCGATCTGCCTAAATGCGTTTGTTTACGTGAATCATTCGGGATCCAGCTTCATCTACAGAATAAATGAGTATAAGGTTTTTTTTATGAATCTTTGCAAATCGCCTTTCCTAATATGTGCTAGTTAGCCAGTTTCGCAGCTGACGTTTACAGTCTGCTCGTCACCCCACAGAAGAGAGGGGCGGGGTCAGCAGAGCTCATTAGCATTTAAAGCAACATGGACTAAAACGGCTTGCTCAAAACAGAGCTGATTTTGACAGGGTAAAAGGGGTGTTTTTTACACTACCATTGAGAAATTTTAACCAAAGTATGTTATAGACTTTTTATTAAGACCCTAAAGAATCATATCAACTTGTGGAAAATGGGCATTTGGAATGACATGAGGGTGAGTAATTATTAATGACAGAATTTTCATTTTTGAAAGAACTATTCCTTCAACATTCTATTCATCAAAGAATCTTTTTAAAAAAATCATGATTTCCACAAAAATATTAAGCAGCACAACTATTCAACAATTTAGCACAATGATTTCTGAAGGATGATGTAATGATGCAGAAAATTCAGTTTTGCCATCGCAGAAATAGATTTGAACATATATTAAAATAGAAAACAGTTCTTTAAAACTTTAATAATATTTAGCAATATTACCATTTTTTGTTATTTTTTTTATCAAATAAATGCACACTGTAAAAAATATTTTTGAGGTTGTAAATGTAAATTATTGGATTATATTTCTTTTTATTTTCACCATGTCTTTCTACTTCAAATAACTTCTGTTATTTGCCATTTCTTTGTAATTTTTTGTGAATTTAATGGCATTTTCTAAGTGAAAATTATTTTAAAGTAATTTTTAAAGTTCAGCTTTGGTAAGCATATGAGATTTTTGGTAACACTTTAGTATAGGGACCAATTCTCACTATTAACTAGTTGCTTATTTGCATGGCTATTATTAACATATTGGCTGTTTATTAGTGCTTTTAAAGCACATATTCTACATCCCTAATCCTAACTAATACCTAAACTTAACAACTACCTTAATAACTATTAATAAGCAGCAAATTAGGAGTTTATTGAGGCAAAAGTTGAAGTTAATGGTTTGATAATGGTGAGAATTTGACCTTGAAAGTGTGGCCAGATTTTTTTCCTCATAAACATAAAAACAAATTTTACTAACCCCAAACTTTTAAGTGGTAGTGTATACACAAAATAACTTGGCATGTTGTGTCTAAAATGTAATTAGGCTACTTAAGTTAATATTACCTTGTTGTTTATAGAACTATAAAGGCAGTTGATACCAAATTGATAGTTTTGTGCTGTTGTACTAAGCCATTCAGCTCTTTTGCATACATTATATTGCTTGAATAGAAAAGGGATTTTTTTCATGTATTCTTTTCCATACCAACATATATTGTACAATATTGAAACAAGCACTATTTATGTAAATATTGATTTCCATAAAAGCATATTCCGTTCACATATTTGACAAACCTTTATTCAGCTACAGTGTGCATGCCATATCCCCACATGCTCATACAAACAATCCATTGTCACACATCCACTTAGACCCTTAATGGAGATTGTACGTATTGTTTAATATTTTAATTGGCAAAAACCTGAATCTTATATTAGAAGGTGCATTATTTGAGCTTGCCTGTTAATAGAGGAACAGTATAATGGTTGATTATTAACTCCAGTAATTGTCATAGTGGTTTTTACAAAGCAAAATATTGTTAAATTAGCATAACATGGGTATATGCATTAAGGGAAAACATGTACACATGAATAAAGGAACAAATACATTATCATTAATATGTGTAAAGCAATACATATTCATTGTACTATGGCATGTACGTTCCTAGAAGTGCATTTTGAGATGCAGACATTACAAGCAAACCTTTTAAAAGCTCAGCGCTTCACTCCCCACTGAAAACACTCTTGTTTCTGACTACTGGCATTGGCTTCTCTATTGTTTCTCTCAAGTCTACCCAAGTGATGTTATCCCAGCGAATAGGGGCCGTGAAAGGCCCTTTGTGCGTGACCAAACACAACAAGAACTGCTGTTTGTTCTTGTCTTTGGTTGAGATATTCTTGTGTACTTTTCATTTAGTTTTTGCATTTGAAAATACAAAAATCGGTTAATGTTCTTGTGTATTTGTCAGTCAGTCTGAAAGTTCTTTGGTCTAGTGCAGTGGTCATTTAAATTCTATTAGTGTCTCCACACTTTGTTTTAAAGCTTGCTTCATTAAAATGAGTGAAAAAACATCAAATGCATGCAGCTAGGCAGCAATTTATTTATTTGTCAGCAGTGTGCAATCACACCCACACTGATTAGCATTTGAGCATCTCATGTTTTAAGATCTATTAAATGACTGTTTGATTTTGCGGTTGATGTGAATCTCAATAAGGGTGCTTTATATGCTCTCTTCAGACGTGTGTAGACGTGCGAGGCCTGTGCAGTCCTGTGAGTGACAGGGATCATCTGAATTTAAAAGCTTGTTCCCTTGGAGAAGAATATTTATTTTTATAGCGTATCAGTCGAATTGAGGGCAGAGGAGGAAGAGGGGACGTGAGTGTGCATTAGCATTAAATAGGTCACCTTGAGTGGGAATGCTGGTTGTGGAGGGCTGTGTTGAGATGACTGTGCAAGGCACCGTGGATGAAGATTGTGTGTGACAGAAATGCTAAGATAGAGAGATATTGTTTCGTTAGGAAAGATAGCATTTTGGATGTGAAGCTGGATAAAGAGGTATTATGTTCAAACATGCTGCTTTTATTTGTGATGGGTTTTTTTTAATTGTTCTTGGATGACCAAAGTTCAAAGTAATTGAAGTTGTATTAGTTCTTGCAAGGCAGAACTGTATTTATATTCCTCAAACATTTTGCTTGTTTTTTTTATTTTTTTATTTTAAAATATTAAAGGTCTGCAGTCATTTTAACCAGAATCACTTAACATACATTACTGTTCTTAAGTTTTGGGTCAGAAATTTCATTTTATTCATCAAGAATGCATTACATTAAACCATAAGTGACCAAAAGAAATTTATAATTTAACAAATGTAACAAATTTCTTTTTCAAATAAATTGTTTTTTGAAACATTTGAAAAAAAAAAAGATCACCGCTTTCACAAAAATATTAAGCACAACTGTTTTCAAAATTGATAATAGTAATTGTTTCTTGAGCACCAAATCAGCATATTAGAATTATTTCTTGAAGGATCATGTGACACTGAAGCCTGGAGTAATGATGCTGAAAATTCAGCTTTGCCATCAATTATATTTTAATATATTTTAAAACAGATAATAAAACAGTTATTTGAAATTTTAATAATATGCTGTTTTTACTGTATTTTGGTGAAATAAATGCAGCCTTGGTGAGTATAAGAGAGTTCTTTCCAAAACCGTGAAAAAATCTGGAAGCTTTGTTTTGTAGATCATTTTAATTTTAGGCGTGCTATTTTGGCATCTGTAAGCTTCTTCTAAATTTGTATTAATTTTTGTAATTTTAAGATCATTCTAAAGCAGTCATCTGTAGATCAAAAGTCTAAAAAAGGCGATGGGTATTAAAGCACTAGGTTTGCAGACACAAATTAAATTGTGAGCAGTGATTAATTTTAGTGTCTGGCTAGCTGGCTGGCTGGGCTTAATCTACAACCATCAAATGAGCTTACGTTATAAATGAAATAGTTGTTTGTTTCTTTCACCCGAGCATTATTTTATGAGCAGGAATGGTGCTTTAAATCCAGCAGCCAGCATGGTAATAAATTGAAAACATCGTGAAGGCTTAAATGGTTTCTAATCACCATTTACAGGATATTATGTAGCACTTACACGTGCCTGTGTCATTGTGTGGCTCTCAAGGCTAAGCTGCCCCACCATGTGTCTAATGTAAACATGTCTGTGGTATTAATAGAACAACGGTTGTGTAGTCAATGGAACACAATCATTATGTGGGACACTCTAGTTCCATTGTATGGATCTTATGGAAGACAGCATGCGATGCTCTATACTCTACTGTTCAGAGCTCAGACAACCCTGAAGGACTGAGAATTTAGGTTTTTTGGGACTGGAAAAAGCTGAATCAGCTTTTTTTGGATTAATGTTATTTTTAACGCATTGAGATTTACTTTTATACTTGGAAACTCTTTTCCTATGAATTTCATGTTCAAATTGTCAAAGTTTTTAGATATGTTAAGTTAATGTGAAATCAGAATTTACCTTATTTATGGTCCTGCTTTTATTGTGCACAATTCATCAGTGCATGTTTTATCAAAGAAAACCTTTTTGTCTTCATCATTTCTCTTTTATACTTCTTCTTACATTTCTTTTACAATTTTTCATTTCTCATCATTTACATTAAATTTACATTTAGATTATCTTTGCCATCACTCAACACTGACAAAAGTTAATCTTTAGAAACACAACTAATTGAATTAAACGGTTAAATATAATTCTTGACAAACTTGTAGCATTTAACATGACTGATTTTAGTTTTTAGAGTATCTGAAATAGACTGCTGTTCAAAAGTCAGTAAGTTAAGTATTATTTAATCAATACTTTTATTTATTAAGGATGCATTAAATTGATTAAACATGACATTCAAGTTGTTTGAACATAAATGTGTGTTGGAAGTGTGTGTACACATCCATCCTATAATGATAAAAATCCACCCAGTGTTTTTTTTTTAAATCCCCTTTCTCAAATCAGGCTGTTCTGAGATTCCTGTCAGAATGACGTAGTTCTGTACAGGCCGCTCCCATGATAGTTGATTGACAAGGCCATCTTACCTTAGACCCGCCCTGAGTGAGCTGTAAACAGTCTGACCGCCATTGTATCGACTCCAGTGCAGGGGAAGATAAGATGTCTCAGATTAAGCGATTGAAGTGCTTTGTTGTTGGATGTAATAATGATTATAACAGTCGTCAGTTACTCCCGACATCTGAGCTGCTGAAGATGCAGAGGATTAACGTACTTTCGCTTTGAAGTGAATGCGCCGATCCCCAATTTACATAAATGTGTCTATGTTCGCGCAAATCATTCGTGATCCAGCCTCATCTACAGAAGAAATGAGTATAAGGGTTTTTTATGAATCTTTGCAAATCGCCCTTCCTAATAACGTGCTAGTTAGCCAGTTTCGCGGCTAAAGTAAACAGTACTGTTCATCACCCCACAGAAGAGAGGGGCGGGGTCAGCAGAGCTCATTAGCATTTAAAGCAACATGGACCATAATAGCTTGCTAAAAACAGAGCTGATTTTGACAGGTTTAAAAAGGTGTTTTTTCCACTAGTATTGAGAAATCTTAACCAAAGTATGTTATAGACTTTTAATTAAGACCCTAAAGAATCATATCAGCTTGTGCAAAAAGGGCATCCGATGACCTCTTTAAAAATATATAATGTAAGAAAAGATATTGATATTGAAAAATATGAAGCAGCACAACTGTTTTCAACCTCGATAATAAGAAATGTTTCTTGAGCATCAAATCAGCATATTAGAATGATTTCTGAAGACTGTAGTAATGGCTGCTGAAAATTCTGCT
Source organism: Tor tambroides (assembly GCA_021397915.2). Lineage (NCBI taxonomy): Eukaryota > Metazoa > Chordata > Actinopteri > Cypriniformes > Cyprinidae > Tor > Tor tambroides. Next base: position 2,015 of record JAFVLL020015037.1, on the reverse strand, counting down.
TTTCTATCACAAGAATAAATTATATTTTAAAATATATAAAAATAAAATCAAACCAGAAAGCAGTTATTTTAAAGTGTATTAATATTTCACACTTTTTACTGTAGTTTTGATCAAGTAAATTAAGACCATAATATGCTTCTTTCAAAAACTTTTGAATGATATCAAATTTAAATTCAAAATTTTCACTTTCTTTACATTTTACTTTTCACATTTTTTTCTCCATTAAGAAGAAAAAAAAACTCTCTCTGATAGTTCCCTTAAAGAAGCGCTGACAAAAGTAAGAGGATTCAATACAGATAACTCTTTAATAGAGAGCCCATGAATGGAGAAGATATCAAATTTAGCTGTGAAACTACTCTGTTTCTCCTGGAGGCAAATGGGGTTTGCGTTCACGATACCTTGCCAGCTCAGGAACCCAGCTTGGCATGGGAGATGTTTGTTTCCTGTCTTAGCAGCAAGGACAATTAAGGTTGTGCCAGCTTTGTTGGCAATATGAAATTAGATCCATGCTGTTTTTCAACAACGTAGTTATACCAACTGTACAGATGTTAGAACGGATGCCAACATCATTATTAATGTAAGTGATACTAAAAGTTGGCTAACTACATGTTCTGATGTATTTGTCTGTAAAATTGCATCTAATTATTCCTAAACAAGTTACCATAACAGTACCATGCATTTAGTAGGAACATGTCTATGCACAGGCCTCTGTAAAGTTAAACTATTGACTTTTTGCACTCATGTTGAGAGAAATACCCTCTCGAATGATCCCACCTCCCACCCTCTAAACGCCACAATGGCTGTGAAGAAAGCTGCGAAGCTAACGAATTAAAACAACAAGCTTGCCACTTGTAATCCTACTATCTGCCCATGCTAGATTTATAGACACACAGCCTCTCACGGACCCCCTCGTGAGTGACAGTAGTGATATATTGAGTGGTCTGAGTGCTTTGGACCCCCATCAGCCCCTTTATGTTCCCATCAACAAACCAAAGTCAACAGCCTGTCTTTCACAAGTACACCTGACCTATACATTAACATGCTGTAATCCAAAACGGAAACAACAAGCTAAAGATCGGAGTACCTGTCACCAAATATCAGATATGTCATTGTTTGTTGTCACTCTGTATTATCACATGATTTATGTCTGGAAGGTAAAGGCATATTTTTAGTGCATATGCACTTTTGTAAATACAATTATGGCTTGGTCTCCATGGTTATTAGAAATATGAGACACGGACGCAGTGTGTGGTGGGTTTCGAAGCTGTGAAAGTCTCAGCTTCTCCATAAACACCTTTCAGATCTCCCCAACCCTTCCACTTTCTTCAATGTCCATGACTCATTCAGCTCCTATATATATACTCCAAGAGACAGACAGGTTCGTCAAGTAAGTGAAGAAGCTAAAAATATGTGATTCCTAAATGATGTCGCAAGTTTTTTTTCCCAGTTTGTTACACAATGCTAAAGCAAACCTTTACAGATTATAATGCATTTTCTTTACCTTGAACATAAGAGGCTGCATCCAAATTCATGTATTTCACAAAGAAATGAAAATTGTCATTTACTCACCCTCATGTTCTTTCAAACTTGTATGCATTTCTTTCTCCTGTGAAACACAAAAAGAGATGTTTTGAAAGCAGTCCAATTGACATTGAACTAGGGTTAATATTGATAGCTAAAACTTTTAAACAGTTTTGGTTATTCAGATAAAGCTGAAATAAAATATAAATATTTGATGAAAAACTTTAAACAAAAATTGGAAAATTAGAGAGAACTTAAACAAAAAATATTGAAATGATGTATGACCTGTAAATTAACTGAAATTATTTTAAGTTGAAGAGCTAAAATTGCTTGAAATAAGTATTGAAACTGAAATAATGTTTTGGTGGGGGGAACATGATTAAAATTACTAAAATTTAAACTTTAATTAAATTAACTATAATAGTACATAAATAATACTAAAAATAACACTGCCTTAGACTCCCTTGACATTCATTGTATATCCAATATGTGTT
>JAFVLL020015035.1:0-18466 GCA_021397915.2 Tor tambroides | reverse complement strand
TATTGGCCTTACAATAATAACTTTGCAACATTTGAAAAGTAAATATTTATGTGCAAAGAATTTAAGAGAAATTGTGATTGGATGAACTAAAAAGATAATTAATTTCTCACTGGAATCTTTTGTATGTGAAAGTGAAGTTGGACAAGACAGAGCAATAAAATTAAAAATTAGAGAACTTTAGAAGAAACTCTAATCTGGCAAAAATTATGCCTCAGTCCCAGTGACTGTGAATAAAAGAGGAGACATTAGAAATTCAAAATCTAAAAAACTGTAATGCACATAATGACAATTTTGATGAGGCTTGTAACCAAGCCTGAGGGTTAAACCCATTCAGAAGACATGCATAACTTCTCCTGTGGGAGAACTGTCAAACAGTCAAGTTAATCAAATTAAACATAATGAAAATCATTCAGTAGTAGTACAACATCTGAGATCACAATATTTGGCTCAACAACATTGTTCAAATCTCAGTCTTAACAAATACAGCATATAGCTTGGTTTTATTTTAGATTTTACAAAAATGACTACACTCGTATATGATTCTCAGTCTTTGTCTTTAAGCAGACAAACAAACATGAAGAGACCATAAATCTAAAACAACATGTGTACTTTGCATTTGCATTTTCTCTGGTTTTACCCAACCCCCAAACTTTCTCATACTCAAACAGATTTTCAAAAGAATCAACTTAGTGATGTTTAGGCTTATAAACATAAGAAAATTGTGTCCAATCTCAGATTGCAGTCACAAAAATCTTCAGATTGAGCAATGATTTGACCCATGTTTCAGTATGTGCTTGCAGTTCATTGAATGTTCACAGCAGCAAAACCTATAACTGGGTTCCAGTTTGTCTTGCTGCTGTGCACACAATGCTCATGCGAGGAATGCTGTAGCCACAGGCCAAATCAAGGGTGTATCTTCAAAAAGATCAGTGAGATGATAACCAGTCATTCTAAACAAGTTGCTCAGGAGGCCCTCCAGAGACCAGTAATGAAAATATTTTAATGTATACTATTTTAATGTAATATAATTCATATTATAACAACCTTATAATATATTATATTACAATGGCCAAGAATGGCCTTAATCTCATGGTGGTTCAACATTAATTTAGAAGAGGAAAGAAAGTTGTAGAATATGAGAAATGATCAGAGTGTAGAAAGAAATTGGGCACACTATTAGTGTTGGAAGATTGGAAAGAGAAACACAGAAGGTGATGAGAAGCAAGAATTGTTAGGAAGGAAAATGAAAGGAATAATGATCAAACTAATGAGAAAGAGCTTCTTTATCTTCTACTTGTGCAAGAATCTTCGATGAGAAAAACTAGCATGTCCAGAATTTACCAACTAATATGATTAATCTGATTGCAATATCTTGAATAGGCCAAATCCATCCAAGGCCATAAGATGTTTTAAATTTGATTTCATTGATCTGTAGCAGGGTAACAAGGGAAGGTATAAGTTGTGTCTTTTCCCTTACAACAAAACCACAAACACAGTGGCGCAAGTGTTAGCAAACAAAACCATTCCTCTCTGAGAAAGACAGCGCATATGAAATCTAATCAGAGAGCTCATTTTACTGGATATGTGATTAAAGTTGTGTGTAATGATAAAATCAGGTAGAAATTCCAGTCTTTACAGACTGCAGAGATGGAAATGGTCAAATTTATGAAGAGAATAAGAAAATACTAATTGCTAAGCTAACAGTACAGCACCAAAACTGGCAAGCTAATTCCCTGAGCACAGATCTGACTAGTGTAAACAATAGCATTTTAAAGTTACATTTCCCAGCAGATCTGGGTGTCATAATGCCTGCAGCACAGCAGACTGTGTAAACTCAGCTGGAACAGCAGCTTAAAGTGTAACATGCTTAAACGGTGCTGAAACACTAGCTTTTAGCTCTGACCATTAACACTCAGTTTGTTTTGGCTTTTTGTTTACAAAACATGATCATGATAATGATATATGTCTTGGTAAACTAAAACAAATTTGCTCCTGATGGTGTGCAATCACAACCTGCAACAACTGTATGGCTGTGGCCATTACAGGAAAAGATCCACCAGTCTCCAAGCAAATTGTGAAAAGGCTCAAGATTAAGCTGTTTTTCTCTCTGTCTGTTTCCCTCTCAGATTGACTACTGCCATCTCTGAGGGACAAATTCCACAAGGATGCCTGCACACACAACGAGATGGGGGATGTAGATACTTCAAGGGGTCATTCACATCTCATAGCAATACACAAGTAGTTACATGACCTCCCGGTGTATATCACCGGAACTAAATTATACAACACAGATTATGGTAGGCTAGACATCACCCATCTCCTATACACAAACATACACACCAACATACATAACACACTTTCATTATTGCAGCTGCACAATATACATACCTGGTATTGAACATGAGGACATCCTGGTCTAAAATACTCACATCATTCAAACCTATCAAGCATTATTGACTTCATACATATAGGTCAAAGGAAATTATTTTTTATAATTTCATTTCAATTATGGCAAATATTTTTGAAATTTTAAAAATCTTGTGCAAATATTATGGCCTTATGAACTTACTGTATGTAAACACTGTAATGTGCATAGGATTTGCATGCTATAGTCACACATCTATTGATTTTAATTCTATTTACAAATTCTAAGATGAGACCTATTCAGCAATGCAGCTGGTCTCTTTGGACAAAATATTTATCATGTCCAATCATTAGCATTGTTGTGAACTAGGTTGCAGCATATGTCTAATGGCAATGCAAATTTATCTAAATAAATAAGATTTTATATGAATAATCAAACCTACATTATCAAGTGTGACTTAGTCTGCACATCAAATGCACAGAGAATGATTGAAAAAGTTGAACTACAGATTTTAAATCTCTCTTTCTGTTAATTTCATTCTCTGATCGACCTAGTTGAAAACTTATGTCTGCATTAATGCTTTGCAATGAAAACAATTAATATAGGCAATTATATAATTGTAATTATGAAATTGTGTATTTCTGTTTAATTATGTGATATATTCTTATTATGCATACCACTGGTAAATATACTGGTTATGTTGATTTTGCTACTTCCCTTTTATTCACCCAGACCAAGGGTGAATAAAAGGTGGTAGTAAACAATCTGGTAACCAAATGAGACCTGTTCACTAAATATTTGACTCTGAAAAATGGAGACATTATTTACCACTTGCACTTTGGACACAATTGTTATTTTGTATTATTTTTGTTTATATTATAATCCTCTTTTCATCTCACAACATCACCAAAGTCATCAGTGTTCAGTATTGCATGGTCACTCAGAAGTTGTTTAGATGTCTCGCACGCATTGGAGCATCATCAGTGAACTGATTCCTTCACCTATGGAAATCTGACAAATTCGGCAAATCACACCTTCTACCTGAAGGTGACTGAAGGCTTCTCAGTGGGTCAGATAAACATCCTTGGGAGGACAGCACTGGACACAGATGTTTCCCCAGGACAGAAGGACACTTTCAACTCACTTGATCAACTCAATGGACCTGATACAACAAGTAATCCTGGTTATGTTGGGGGTGGATCCTTACATGAACATACTGTAACCTTGCAATAAGTTTTTTTGGCAGACCAATAAATAGAGCATTGCAATAATCCAGACATGATGTGATTAATGCATGAATTAAGATTTCAGCATCAGCTAGAGTTAGAGAAGATCGAAGACGTGCAATATTACGAAGATGGAAAAAAGAGGTTTTAACAACAGAAGAAATGTGAGAGGCAAAAGATAGAGATGAGTCAAATAAGACACCAAGATTACGGACAGATGTAGAAGGCTTAACATGAACCCCGTCAATTTCAAAGGACAAGTCCATCCTTTTGACTGAGGTAGCAGAGCCAATCATCAATATTTCAGTTTTGTTATTATTTAGTTTTAGGAAATTCAAGGACAACCAATGTTTGATATCCCTGATACATGCAGTAAGTGAGTTGGGCAGTGATGACCTATCAAAGCTGGTGGTAAGGTAAATTTCAATGTCATCAGCATAGCAATGAAATTGAAGTCCATGCATGCGTATGATGTCACCAAGTGGATATATATAAATGATAAACAGAAGTGGACCAAGAAATGAACCTTGAGGAACACCCTGTGAAACTGGAGCAGTGGTAGATTTATACCCTTGTATGGTGATTTAATATTTTTTATCACTAATGTAGAAAATGAGCCAGGAAATAGCTGAGCCAGTGATACCGATATCAGAAAGATGAGAGGAGTATTTCATAGCAGACTGTGTCAAATGCAGAGCTTAGATCGAGAAGAATCAAGATGTTTATTAACCCAGAATCCATGGACAGAAGAATGTCATTAACCACACGAAGAAGAGCAGTTTCAGTGCTATGTGATGAACGAAATCCTGACTGAAAAGGTTCAAAAAGGCCATTAGCATATAAGTAAGAGCTTAATTGTGAAGTCTCAACTTTTTCAAGAATTTTACTTAAAAATGGTAAATTTGAGATTGGCCTATAATTGTTCATGCCTAGATGGTCAAGAACCGTTTTTTTAAGTATGGGGGTCACCGCAGACATTTTTAATTCTGCTGGAACAATGGCAGATGCTAAACTACAGTTAATCATATGTGCTATGAAAGGTTCAACCTCATGAACACGCATCTTAAGCAAAACAGTAGGTGTAGGATCAGTCTGGCAGGATGTAGAATTTGACTTCACAATTAGATCTCTTGTGACAGCAGAAGTAGAGAGAGTAAAAGCAGAAAGAGAGTATAGGTGTGTTCAACTTCATGCAGCGCCGTGCAGACCGATCGGCAGCTGACTTGAAGTAGTGCATGCCTGTTAGAAAATTTGTCCGACTTGAACCGGCGCCGACGCCACGTCACTGTTACTCGTGGCTTCAAAGTACCGCGATAGCATTTCGAGAGCAGTTTCTCCAGAGCGACTGCAGGAGCGCTGCTGAAGGCACAGCTGTTTCACGATTGGCCAAATTCACCACATGACAACAATGACGTGTGTTCAAGTGTAACATCTTCAAATCCAATACTGCTCACAAATCTTATTTTACTTGGAAAATATCACATTCATGTGAAAAAATGGACTAAAGCTAAGCCAAACTTTGAACATTTTATAAAAGAGATTAAACAATATGGTACTACATTAGATAAAATTAAGAACAAAAAAGCAAGAAAGACCTATGAAGCTTTTTGTTACTTTAAATTGTTGTAATTTTACCCCTGGCATGAATTGTTTCACTTTACATATTCTTATGAATGTTTATTTGTTTTTGTACTTGTTGTGAGTTGTATATGCTTGTACAAACCTTTGTATAATTTTTGCATAATAATAAAAAAAAATACTGCTCACAAATCTGTTTTTAGAAGAGTAAAAGCTTTTTACTGTATAGGAAAGGGAAGTGGTGTGTGGCCAAGTATGGTGACCCATACTCAGAATTTGTCCTCTGCATTTAACCCATCCAAGTGCATGCACACAGTAGTGAACATACACCCAGAGCAGTGGGCAGCCAATGCTGCAGCGCCCAGGGAGCAGTTGGGGGTTTGGCGCCTTGCTCAAGGGTCATGGTATTGAGGGCGGAGAGAGCACTGGTTATTCACTCCCCCACTGACAATCCCTGCCAGACCTGGGACTCAAACCTGCAACCTTTGGGTTACAAGGCCGATTCTCTAACCATTAGGCCACGGCTGCCCATAGAAGAGAGCACAATAGTCGCATATGTATAGTCACAATGTTATATTGAGTCACATTTAATAAAAAACACTGATAAAAGCAAATATACCCCCACTTTATTGGTATTTAAATAGTATATGTTTATGTTGAACTTTATTCTTAACAGATGGCCCTGTATTAAGGAGTATATAAAAAGTGTTTCTGTTGCTCATGAAAACATTTCTGAAACAAATATTGCATGTTATTCACTTCATCTGTGATAAAGAGTATGCAAAAACCGTGAGACCATCACTACCGGGAGCAGAAAGTGTCCGATTTCACGTCTCCGCTTTCAATTCCACCCCCGACTGCAAGCGGCTATTCTCGCCGATAGGTCTGTGCGGCGTGGCATGAAGTCGAACACACCCCTAATGTTGAGTGAGCTGAGTCAGCTGACATCAAGTGAACATTTGAGTCAGTTGTATGAAGGGTGTCTTTGGAAATGGATTCAGTGATTGACTTCAATTTGTCTGAAAAGTAATGAGAAAAGTTATTCACAAGCTCCTCAGAGCCAGAAATAACATGTTGTGGAGGGTTAGTGAGTTTGTTGACCATAGCAAACAGAGATTTGGGCCTGCACATGGAATGTTAATAGTAGAAGAGACATGAGGATCTTGCAGCATTGAGGGCTGTACGGTAATTGAGCAAATGTTCTTTCAAAGCCGAAGCGTGCACACTGAGTCCAGTTTTCCTATACAGTCTTTCCAAGCGACGTCCCATAGCTTTCATTGCTCAAAGTTCCAGAGTGAACCAGGGTGAAACATGTGCAGATGGAACCAATCTAGTTTTAAAAGGAGCATGTTTCTCAAGTATGTGGGAAATGGTTATGTTTTAGGACTAGGTGAAACAATCCCGTTTAAAAACCTGAGGTATGAGTGGTGACGATGCATCCATCGGAGTGGTTTCCTCACTGTAATGAAGACAGATCTAGTTGAGTGGGATGAGAAAGGGGGGGGGGGGTTAAGCTTCATTGGGGTCATCAGGTGGGCATCCTCCTTCTCTGACATTTCAATGATAAGCCCACGACACCTCCAGAGGGCTCATTGGAAACACCTGGCATCCCAGGTGAGCCCCACTCTGCTTTCAACCCTTACGTGCCGCAGGTGTTATTAGGGGCCCAGGCGGAATCTCCCCTTTTCACCCATAGCCATCGACTTGCTTCTTCTTCTGCACCTGAGAGGACTTTGATGGTTTGGCATAGGGTTTGGCCTCGCACTCCAAATTCCTTAAGCAGCCTGATGGTCGACTTGCCCATGAAACTTCTACAGCCAAATTCCACTGGGCAAACCTTGGATTTCCATCCGCATTGCTCAGCCTCAGTTGCCAGCTCGGTGTGCTTAAGGCTCTTGCGCTCAAATGCCTCCTCTACAGCATCCTCCCAAGGAACGGTAAGCTCTATGATGTACACAGTGTGGAGTGAGGAGGACCAGAGCACAAGGTCTGGTCTGAGGTTCGTTATGGCGATTTCTGAAGAGAACCAAAGCCTTTGGTTCAGATCTGCCGCCAACTTCCAGTCACAAGCCCCTCCGAACTGGCCAATGTCCGATGGTATCTGGACTTCAGCTGTCTTTACACCTTCTCGGATGAACTCCCTTGCAAATGAAGGATGAACTGATGTAGGAGGCAGGGCATTGATCTTTATCCGTTTGACCTCCAAGGTAGCTGCTAGACATTTCAGGACATGGTTATGCCGCCAGGTATATCGGCCTTGTGACAAGCTTGTCTTGCAGCCAACCAGAATATGTTTGAGGTTTGCGGGGGATGGACAGAGGGGGCACGTCGGGTCTTCTCCGTACCACTGGTTGAGATTCGAGGGGGAAGGCAGGACATTGTATGTAGCACGTAGGATGAAGCTGATGTGAAATGCTTCCATGCCCATCAACTCTCTCCAAGAGAACTTTCTCCTCTCAACTCCCTCCCATCTCATCCACTGTCCTTGCTTGACTTGTGAGACAGCCTTTGCACACCTCGTTGCCTGATCTTGCCGACGCACCTCCTCGACAACCAGCCGTTGGCGCTGAGCTGGAGCTGCCCTATGCCACGATGGTCTGCTCTCTCCAAGGCCGAGGCCTCCTCTTCCCTGTTGCACAATGCCAATGATGTTTCTGTGCCTGAGGTCTGACTTCGCCTGGTGAGTAGCTGCAGTTGGGTTCCATTTCCTTCCAGTCACCAGGGTAGGAACTGTTTGGGAAACACATGGGTCACAGGACTCTGTTAGTGTCATTGCCAGCCTTACTTTAGAGCATTTAAATTCTTCTGCAAGGCTGGAAATAGGAATCTCCAGGATGCCTCTTCCATACAGCCTGATGTTAGTAAAGCATCTGGGAAGTCCCAACCACTTTTTGGCAAATGAGCTAACCACCCTCTCCAGTTTTTCTACCTTTGAGACTGGAACCTCATAGATGGTAAGAGGCCACATCAGCCTGGGTAGCAGCCCAAACTGAAGACACCACAACTTCAGCCTGCCTGGGAGCATGGTCTTGTTGATACTTTCAAGGCCACACATGGTGTCCTGCCTAAGCTGGTCCACTTGCTCTGAGTCCTTGAGTGTGGCATGTTACCAACGTCCAAGACACTTAACTGGCTTCTCTGCCACTGTTGGTATAGGCTCCTCGCCCACATAAAACTGATGTTCTGACAGCTTCCCCTTGACGATTGAAATGCTCCTGGACTTGCTTGGCTTTGTTTCCATCCGGGCCCACTGGATGTTCTCCTGTAGCTTGTTCAGCAGTCGCCTAGCACAAGCCTTGGTTGTTGTGAGGATGGTCATATCGTCCATGTAGGCTCTGATGGGAGGGAGACGAAGCCCAGAGTTGAGCTTCTGTCCTCCTACTACCCACCGAGAGGCACGGATGATGACCTCCATAGCCATCGTAAAAGCTAGAGGTGAGATGGTGCATCCTGCCATTATTCCTATTTCTATTCGTTGCCATGCTGTGGTACAATCACCAATTGTCAAGCATAGCTGTAGGTCTTGAAAATAGGATTTGAAAAATTAGGTATTATTATAGATACTGCATATTTTTGATGGACAGTTGAATAATAAACAATCAGACAAGGTAGAAACCCTTACTGAATCAGAAAAAGCAGATGGATCCACAGAACAGATTTTACAATAAGTGAGCATTTTTTTTACAGGTGATGTAAAAATTGGAAAACTAAAACTGAAGTTTAGTAGTTTGTGATCTGAAAAATCAAAATCAGTTCCAATAACAAGAATATTATATAAACCAGATGTACATATAAGATCCAATATATGACCCCTGGAGTGAGTAGCAAAAGTTACATGTTGAGTTAGACTGAAACAGTCCAGAACAGACATCAATTCATTGAATTGTACAGTGTTTTCATGTATATTAAAATCACCAAGAAAAATTACAGATGAATAACTAGCACAGACAAGAGTAAGTACTTTAACTCAACAAAGTTTTGGAGGTCGATAAATTAAGATTACAGCCATTGTTGTTTTGCCAGTCATTTTCGATGCAAGATATTCAAAAGATGCAACGTCATGGAACTCAATCTTAGATATTTTGAAACTCTCATGACAAACTACAGCCAACCCTCCACCTCTGCGATGGAGATGAGGTTGAGAGTAATAGATGTACCCAGGTGGTGTTAAGAGGTTTAAATTGAAAAAGTAATTGGGCACCTGCCAGGTTTCTGTCAAAAGTAGCATGTCCAGGTTTGCATCAATGATAATGTCATTTAGCAATGCTTTATCAGTTAAAGTGCGAGTGTTCAATAGCGCACATCGCATATCTGAAAATGCAACATTGCAGTTCCCAAGGACGGGATCAAAGCGTAATGGTCTCAGAATTCCAGAGTTGATTACACGATTTTCCTGTTGTGTTTTCCTAGAAACACGGATATTGGTACAGATAACCGGTATACTATTTTAAGAAGAGCAGTGATATGTCCGAAGTTTCTTCCGTGAACAGTGTATGTAGCGCGGTCGGCATAAAATTCCATGTTGTTCACACCATTTATAAGTGTCCGAAGCCAAGAGGGGATATCCTTTTAAGGTTCTAAGTTGAGCAGAAGAAAATTGCAAAGCCATCTTGGGAGAAGTCACTTTGTTAACATCAGCCAAAAACAGCACAAAAAGACAGAAGAACAAAACATGCAAATTGTTACACGTAGGGGTGTGCAATATATATCATCTGCAATAATATCGTAATTGTTGTTTTAATGATATGTAATTTGACATTATCGAGTATTTTGCAAAAACCAAACAAAACACCTACGGAGTGCATGCTTACATTACATGATGAAGTCTAGACTAGAGCACATATGCATTTAGAGTGTGTTCTTTCACTGCATGATTCAGTCTAATAAAATGCACTAAGAATGATCACAAAATTCAAGATATGGAGCAGAAAATGTATATATATATATATATATATATATATATATATCATTTCATATAGTTAATATCACACAAAGAGTGCCGATTTTTCTTCAAAAATAAGCATGATTACAAATGTGATATTGATTTTATACAACAGTTCAATAAACAATAAGTTAATATTAAGAGACTTACGTTTTAGACACCATATTGCCTGTTTTTGCTCCATTTCACCAACAAAAAAATAATTCCAAACAGTTACAGCACTGTTTTGATTCTCTGAGCAACATGACGATATGTTTCATTCCTGAATGAATCAACCGTTTAAATGATTCGGTTCAGTGGCAATGACTCACTTATTAACAGTGACTTGCTGCCACCTACTGGCGGTTTTAATTTCGCATTCAAAGTATCTTTTCATTTATAAATTTATAAAATAATTTCAAATATCAGTATTCAATGTTTTATGTTTAAAATATCAAAACATTATGCATTTGTAACTGCAGGTTAAAGCAATCCATGTCCCTCTGAGCTGCATTAAACAGTGTGTAAATACATCTAAATGCCATTCAGATGCAACTTCTGCAAAGATTAATTTTGTTGATACTGGTTTCATTTGTTTGGTAACAGCCTAAATGTCTTATTATTCTAATTGACTAGTTAAATGTAACAATCTGACTCGAAAGATTCACACTTTTAGAAAAAATGGCTGTATTAAAGGTAAAATTGCCCATAAAAGGTAAAAATCAATTTAAACATATGAATATTAATTTCTATCGCTGATGTGAACTGACCACACAGAATATGTCGAATATCAAAAACTGCAGCTGTCCACGGTAGTCAGATATCAGCACAATAACACACTCAGCAAAATATCGTCTGATTATCGTTATCGAAAAAATCCCCAAAAATATCGAGATATCTTTTTTTTTCAATATCGCACACCCCTAGTTACACATTGACATGACCAAAAGCTAAAGGAGCCCACACAACTTATCGATTTAACTACGTTAGCCAGAACCGTATCGAATCCACAATCCACGAAAAAGGTCAGGTCAGTCATCCAAGTATTATTGAGTGAGGAAAATAGTCCAAAAAATAATCTAAGTAATCCAGATCTGTCGAGTCCAGCAGAAATATATCAAAAATCGTTTCAGCAAATAAATAAACAAACAAACAGACAGATACCAGCATGAAGCGGCAGCACAAACGCGCTAGCGTTCTCACACCGGAAGTAAAAACGTTAAGTGCAACAGCGTTCTTTAGGTAAACAGAGCTGTGTCTCATTTAGAAGGCTGCTTCCTCTGGAGGTCAAATCCTCTGGAGGTTGCATCCTCTGTAGGATGCGTAATGTATACGAAGTGTACTCAACCTAGAATTAAACGAGACGGCCTTCGTAGGACTGGCAGAAAAGGAAACAGGAAGTATCACGTTGATTTGCCAACACATTTAGGTTGTTTCTCAAAGGAAGGCTGCATCCTCCTGAGGTCGCATTTGTAGGCTTCATACGTCATCAAGCCTGGTTATTTCATGTAAATTAAGCATTATATTCGCGAGTCATAAACATATTACAACAATTTACACTTAACTAAGAATAATGGTCAAATTTATAACTGTTAATATTCTAAAATAAGATCTTCTTTATGATGTATGCAGCCTACAAATGCCTACCGTTTGAGAAACGGCCATTGAGCATCGTTGCGCTCTCACACTACTTATCAGAATACGGAAGTCTGTTGCACATAACCCCTATTAGCCATGGTTTTGCTACACCATAGTTTAACCATGGTATTTATACAACTGTGGTAATACAAATGGTGATCAATATGCCAAAAAACATAAATAAAAATAAAACCATGTTTAATTTTCATAAGGGTTGTTGGGGTCCCCTTGAAACATTTCCACTGTGGTTTGTGCTGCTTGCAACGCTTTTCAGTATTTGGTTGTGTTGTGCATATTTATTTGCAGCACATTTCTGTATTTGATTGTGTTGTGAGTATCTGCAGCACTTTCTATATTTATTTTATTTGCAGCACGTATTGTCAAACTGATGAAAATTTTTTGCTGGTGCTTTTTCTATTTGCATGTGTTTTCTTAAGTTGCAGTGTGTTGAGCTCTCTTGGCCACCGTAGACAAAGCATAATATTAGTTTAGGCTATATTATTTTATAAATACAAGAACAAACAAAAAAACAAACAAAAACTTCTCCCAAACTTATGATTCAATGTCAAGGATTAAAAATAAGCTTCAACATTAGCTTTTTGCCTGTTTCGACCAGTGTGATGTGCAGTCAAAAAATGAAAATGAGCTACTTGAATATGAAAATTACTCATGTCTTGTCACAAAATTACCATATCTGAAATCAGTGTCAGAAAGAGCTTTATTGTTTACACATACGAGGAGTTTGTTTTGGCGACACAAGCCTCCACAGCACAAACAGAATGATACTGACAAGTCAAGACACAGATAATAAAAAGTATAAAAATTGAAAAAGTAAATAGGAAATAACAATATACAATAAAAAAAAACCACAGTATACAAGTAGACAATAGATAGTATGTGTGGGTACAGGTGTGTTATAAGGAAATGTAAAAGAGGCGTGTTAAATAAATAAATGTATAAATAGTGCTGTGTATTTCACGTTTATTGCCAAGTTAACTGTTCATGAGATGGATTGCCTGAGGGAAGAAACTGTTATTATGCTTGGTTGCTCTGGTGCTCAGTAGCGCCAGATGGCAACAGTTCGAAGAGGAAGTGGGCTGGTTGTGAGGGGTCCAGAATGATTTTACCAGCACTTTACTCACTCTGGATGAGTATCCGCTGCAATCTTCTGAGGTCAGATTTGGTAGCTGAGCTGAACCAGACAGTTATTGAAGTGCAGAGCACGGATTCAATTACTGCAGAGTAGAACTGTTTCAGCAGCTCCTGGGGCAGGTTGAATTTCCTCAGCTGGCGAAGGAAGTAAAGCCTCTACTGTGCCTTTTTAGCAAAATGTGCATGTTAGCAAAAGCATTTGCTCTTTAGGTATGTGTTCTTTAGGTAAACAGATTGTAACAAAATAACAAAAAGTTAACAGAAGTGTGTTGTTGTGTTGAAGTGGGTCAGACTCTGTGTCATGTGTTTGTAATGGTTCGCTTTCTGTTCCTGGCTGATTTGAAGGAACCTGTGGAATAAATATGTCTTGTTTTAATGTGTGAAAGCTGGAAGCATCTAAACATAAAGGTGAGGCTCAGGGGATTTGTTAAACTAAATGGCTAAAGTTCTGGTCCAAGAGCTGAGACGAACATGTAAAGTGACCAAAAGATAGTTTGTTTTGTTTTACTCGCTATTTAGGGGCAGGGTTACCTGAAATAACTGGAGAGTGTTGCAACATCACTTTTATAGATGTCTGTAACCCTGCTGAGGTGACAGTAGCAGTTGAAAGTCTCTGTAAAAATATAAAGGATTTACAAAGAAAAAAAAAACTGAGGTAAGAAATTAGAGTTTCATGTCTGACCATAATTTAATTCAAGATAATGTTAATGGATTTTAAATGACATATCTAGTAGCATCTGAATCAGCATGATGTCTTTAATTGATTCAAAAGTTTGGAATCGTTACAATTTTTTTTAAGTTTTACTAAACAAGTCTCTAATGCTCACCAAAGCCCGATTCGGACGGTAATTGTTTCTCATATGGACGTCTGTAAAAATAAATGTACATATCACCTCAGTGATAAAACTCATGGATTCGGATGGCGATTTATTCACAGTGGAGGAGCGAGTTCTGTGATCCTGTGAACCCGGGAACGCGCTGCTCACGTGGCCAGTCGCATGATTCTGCTGTAAATAAAATGATTATTATATAAATGTATTCTTATTATTCCAAGCATATTTTATAATATATAATCCTATTTATTATTTGATTATTTAAATCTCCTGTTTAACAATAGGAAAATAGACGCGCTATAGTTGTATAATTATACGCGATATATATCTGTTTATAATAGGCCTACACATTTTAAAATTGTATTGCATACCTGCTGCTGCCATAATAAAGACCCATTTCGAATTTGTAGATGCTTTTCTTCTCTTTCTGCTCTCACTTGCTGTGGTGGAACAGTTATGAAGTATTGTTCTTTTAAATACTTTCCAGCATTTCGGAAATAAATATGTATGCAAATTACACCGACGTACAACAGAGTGCTCAAAAAGGGTTTAAACACTGAATTTTGAATCGATTTCTTCCCGTAAACTCAGAGATGTGGATTCGGACGGCAATTAAATTATCACACGACCTTAGTGTTTGTAAAAAATAGTAGGTAATTCTACCAACTATCCACTGTAAATGGTGAGAAACAATTACCCACTGTAAATGGTGAGAAACAATTACCGTCCGAATAGGGCTCAAGACTGCATTTATTCAATACAAAATACAATAAAAACAGTAAGATTGTGAAACATTAATAAAATTTAAAATAACTATTTTCTATTTTAATGATGCAAAGCTGAATTAAGCAGTCATTACTTCAGTGTCACATAGTTATTATAGCTGCTCAGTTATTATCTCTGATGTTTAAAGTTGTGAATTAAAATGTTTAAAATGAAATAGAAGTGGGGGTGGTGATGAAGTAAATTTGATTTCCGGAGTACATTCATACTCAAGATCAAAAATCTTCATGTTTTCTCTCTATGTTACAGACATTTGAAACAAACTGTGTTGCAACACTTATTGGTCTCCTCTAAACAACAATGTAAATAATAATAATAATAATAATAATAATAATAATAATAATGGCATGCTCATGATTTTGCCAAGGAATTGACTGGCATGGAGAATTAAATGATTGTTAGAATTGTTATTTTGTTTATGTTAATATTTGTGTTAGGCAGTACACTGTAAAAAAAAAAAAAAAATAGTAGAGAAAATGTAAGAAAATAAGGCAACTTGATGCAGTAAGACTTTTGAGTTCTCTCAACAATAGTTTTTTAGTTCTGCTCAGTAAAGATACTTTGTTGAGCCAATGTAAATTTTGTTGTTCATGCAATGCTGGTTGTCTTATTATGCTAATAGAAAAATTCATGCCACATCAACTGAAACAACAATTAGTGTTGTTGAAGCAATTTTTTTTTTCTGTTTTCTGGAAGAAAAAAAGAATGTGTAAAAAGTCACCACATTATCAAATTTATCTTTGTTTATAAATGACACATGTTAATGGATAACTTAGTCTAATAAGTAGCTTACAAAACTAAGATATCCACGAAATGGATATAACTGGTTGAACATACTCTAGGCCTCAAAACTAGACACACAAACCTCAAGAATGGTGGCAATCAACAAACGTTAAAAAGATGAGCTCTTTACATCACAGTACAACAAATAACTAACAATAATGATAAAACAACAACAAAGAAGTTTAAATGAAGTCAGCAAACAGCAAAACAATAATCCTATAACAGTAACTGCATCATTTATTCATGCTGCAATGCATGCTGGGAACTCACAAAGCCTTAAAATTTTAACAATATGAAATTCTTTGTTCAGACAACTGTGTTTGACTAGTTGGGACAACATTTGGGGTAATTATGTTGGTCTGACAAGTGTTTTTATGTAGATTTTTTGTATTTGAGACTCAAAAGGTTTCATAAACTGGAAAATGTGCAGTTGCATTTTTTACAGTGTAGTATAAAGATAACTTCAACGAGATTTTTTATTTATTTTTTGCCCAATATGCTTTGTCCAGTGATGAGATGAGCCATGCAAAAATGAAAATGAGCTATTTGAATATGAAAATTATTCACATCTTGTCATCGCAAAAGTCAGCATTTGTGTGTGTGTGTTACACTTGTCAGAAGCCAAAAGTCAAATTATGGTTCAGATTGAACCTCCTTATCTCATTCTGATGCTCATTCTGAAGTTTAAAGGTTGGCTTAAAGGTTAGCAGAAGTGTCATTTTGGGTGCTCAGGTAGGTCAGGCTCTGATTCATAGTTTCTATAGTGGTTCACTTTTAGTTCCAGGCAAATATGAAGGAATCTGTGGCAATTTCACATTTAATTACATAGAAACAGCAACTATACACTGACATAAATATGAAATTTTGGAATAGAAAGAATGAAATGGTATTTTCTTGTTAAATGTACTCCAGTAATCTGTTTTATTTAAAGAGTTTGAAAATCTTTTTTTATATACAGTTTGTCTCACATAGGATCTGTGCACTTTTTCAAAGATTTGACATCACTAACCTGGACAAATGACATTTAAATGTACATTTATTCATTAGGCAGACATCCAAGTTACTTAAAAATGAAGAACATCATAAGCATAAGAACCAACAATATAAATAATACAGCAACTCTTATTTTACTGTAATTAAGACAGTAGATTATGTCACTAAAAACACCTAAGTCATGGGTTTGATTCAGGGAATACATGAACTGGTCAAATACACTTTATAATGCAGCTTGAATAACATGTAAGTCACTTTCTGTGCAGGTCTGGAGAGATTACGTCTTTAAAAGACTGTACGGGCCAGTTTTAGACTATGACGATTTTTAAAATACAACCTTCACAAAATCGAATGTAACTGGTACAATAATTAAAAATGGAAAATTTACAACAATAAAATGCTGAAATTGTTAAAAGGAGGCGTAATTAACACAAATCGAATGGATTGCTAAGTTTACCATATTTGGGGTGCATGTCTTGACTGTTTTTGAAGTCACAATAAATTTGCAGTGCACCATATGTATTACCACGGGAACCAGATGAATCCTCTGCACAATCTGACTTTGCTGCAGCCTAGAATTAAACTGCTGGTTTCGTCTGGCCTGAGCAGAACGACACACTATTTCGACACACTATTTCCCCTTTTAATACCGTAAAGCTGCTTTGACACAATTTGCATTGTAAAAAGCGCTATATAAATAATGGCGACTTGACTTGTAGTAACGTCTTGCAGAACTGTGAAACAGAAAAATGATGTTTGATCATCTCTTATTAGAATCCAGAAGTGAGCATCTGTGTGAGCAGTCATGGATGGGAGTCTGTTTGTGCTGCTTCTGCTGTCAGGTTGGTGTAGTCATTTGAATTTGTATTTTGTATTTATGATGATGTGTTCACATATAGATGGTTTAACATGTTAATTTTAACAGGGCTCTTCTGCAGCAGTTCTGGTATTTATCGTCCTTACTACTATATAAATGCGAGAATGTCATGGCCAGAGGCTCAAAGTTACTGCAGAGTGAAGTACACTGATCTGGCTACTGTAGACAGCATGGGTGATGTGTACAGGCTAGTAAATATAGTGGATGCTGGATACAGTGGATCAGTGTGGATTGGATTGAAGAGGGCAACACAGAAACGCTGGGGTTGGTCTAATGGAGAAAACATAACTTCTCAGTACTATAACTGGGCTTCAGGACAGCCAGATGGAGATGCAGATTGTTTAGTTACTTATTCTGGGGCTTGGCATGATGCTCGATGTAGCCTTTTACTATATTTTACATGCTATACAGGTGAGTTCTTATAAAATGATTAGTGTGCAGTTTAGCTGGGAAAGAAAAGCTTCAAACTGATTTTTTTCTCAATAGGAAATACATCATATCTAATAAAAACTACCAAAAACTGGACTGATGCGCAGAGCTACTGCAGACAATTTTACACAGACCTGACCACCATCCACAACTCTGAGGAAAATGACTACATATCTAAGATGCTTTCTCCTGGATGGTACGTCTGGATTGGTCTGTTCCTGGACTCTTGGGAATGGTCTGATAAGTGGATCCTCTTCTTCAGACACTGGACAGCAGGTCAACCATCCCACAGTTCAGGATCTGGTGACTGTGTTGGCATGTCAAGAGCCAATTCTGGCAGATGGGCTCACTACAGCTGCCATCTACAAAGTCCTTTTATCTGCCATGGATGTGAGCATCTAACAAATTAGATCATGTTAGACAGAATGACTGTCATTCCTCCATGTTCTGTTCTGTTATTTCGTTTTTGCATTATTGTATTTAACAGTGATTGTGTTTACCAGCCCAACAATATAATAACTATCAAAAATTAATTAGCCTAGAGAAAGCGAGCAAAGAACACTCCCTTTATAATCATCAGAGCTGTGACTGAGTTCTAAACAGCCTGATCTTATGTCAAGTCATTATTATTTATATAGCACTTTATACAATACAGATTGTGTCAAAGCAGCCTTACAGTGTTGAACAGGAAAACAGTGTGTTGATAATGCAATAGTATAATTGGAAACAGTAAATTTTTCAGTTAAAGTCACTTCAGTGATGTCATCGTCCAGCTCAGTTCAGTTCTATTCAAATAGGGTCTGTGTAATCAGTCAAGCCGGCAATATTGCCAGGAACTGAGTGTCCCCAACTAAGCAAGCCAAAGGCAACAGTGGCAAGGAACCAAAA